>PVIH01003861.1:0-32239 GCA_004025045.1 Sigmodon hispidus
GGAAGAGACCTTGAATAAGGATATATAGGGAAAGCTGAACACAAAGAAAATATATGTGTAGCAATCTTATTTGTATTTCTACCCTTGATAAGCCATGCTTATGATTCTTATCCTCTGTATAGTTATTGTTAACTCTTCTGCATTTTAAATTCTTTTTACTGTTTTTTTTGATAAATACAAAATAAAGAAAAAAAAAGAATATATATTTTCAATAACTATTCTTTTGACTATTTTTGTTGTAGGGGAATTCTGCTTTGTACAATTAAAAATTATACCATTTTCATGTCTCTTAATACTCTGACAGTATATAAAGTTATTGGTATATTAATATTCTCATGGTTAGTGTAAAAAAAAGTCAGAATGAGTTTTAAAGTTTAAGTTTCATGATTCACACAATCTAAAGCATAATAAATACTTGGTATCTGAGCCTCAGAAAAGCCAGTATGCAATGCATAACTCTTCCCACGATCATGGATACATGAGTTGTTTTGATTTGCATTTCTCTGATGGCTAAAGATGATGAGCACTTTCTCAAGTACCTTTCAGCCACTTGTACTTCTTCTGCTGATAATTCCCTTTTTAGTGCTGAACCCCATTTTTTGATTGAGTTATTCAAGGTTTTAGGCTCTAGATTCTTGAGTTCTTTATATATCTTGTAGATCAATCCTCTATCACTTGTAGGGTTGGTGAAAATCTTTTCCCATACTGTAGGCTGTCATTTTGTCCTTTTGACAGTGTCCTTGGCTTTACAGAAGCTTCTCAGCTTCAGGAGGTCCCACTTATTGATTGTTGATCTTAGTGTCTGTGGCACTGGTGTTACATTTAGAAAGTGGTCACCTGTGCCAATTCCTAGAAGTGTGTTTCCCACTTTCTTTTCTATCAAGTTCAGAGTGGCTGGGTTTATGTTGAGGTCTTTGATCCACTTGGATTTGAATTTTGTGCAGGGTGATAGGCTTGGATCTGTTTGCATTTTTCCACACACTACCATCCAGCTATGCCAACACCATTTGTTAAAGATACTATCTTTTTTTTCCACTGAATATTTTGAGCCTCTTTGTCAAAAATCAGGTGTTAATAGGTTTTTGGGTTGATGTCTGGATCCTCAGTTCTATTCCATTGATCCACAAGTCTGTTTTTATGCCAGTATCAGGCTGTTTTTATTACTGTAGCTCTATAGTATAGCTTGAAGTCAGGGATGGCGATGCCTCCTCAGGTTCTTTTGTTTGAGTAAAATTGTTTAGGCAATCCTGGCTTTCCTGTTATTCCAAATGAAGATGAGTATTGTTCTTTCAAGTGCCATAAAATATTGTGTTGGGATTTTGATGTTAATTGCATTGAATCTGTAGATTTCTTTTGGCAAGGTTGCCATTTTTACTATGTTGATCCTACCTATTTAGGAACATGAGAGAGCTTTCCATTTTCTGATATCCTCTTAATTTCTTCCTACATTGATTTAAAGTTTTTGTCAAATTTTTGTAAGTTTTGTTTTACTTATTTAGCTATAGTTATTCCAAGGTATTTAATGAAATTTGTAGCTATTATAAAGGGTGATGTTTCCTTTATTTTTATTCAGCCCTTTTATCTTTAGTGTATAGGAGGGCTACTGATTTCTTTGAGTTAATCTTGTATCCTGCTACATTGCTGAAGGTGATTATCAGATGTAGGAGTTCCCTGATAGTATTTTGTGGATCACTTATGTATATAATCATATCATCTGCAAATAGAGATAGCTTCAATTCTTCTTTTCCAATTTGTATTCTCTTAATCTCCTTTCATTTTCTTATTGCTTTAGCTAAAACTTTGAGAATTATATTGAATAGATAAGGGGAAAGAAGACAGACATCCTTGTCTAGTTCCTGATTTGCCTAGAAGACTTTTAATAACTGCCTCTCTTTTCTAAGGATTATAGAAATGTTAAAATCATTTATTATTATAAGTCTATTTAGGTCATTAATTAAAGTTTGACAAGTGATACCTATCCAGAAAGCTGTTCATGTCTTTTTGTTTTGTTTTGCTTTTTTAATTTATTATGAATAAAGTCTCATTTTTATTCATGTATCCCATTGTTCAATGCAAGAATTGTAAATAAATATTAAAATATATCTAAAAATGCACATACCAAAATATTTATGACTTTGATTTGCTTTTATAGAGTAATTTAACAATCTACAAACTAATAAAGGGATTGACAGACCACTCAATGATTACTCTGTTTTAGTAACACATTAGTAACAGGAGTAGACTACTAACTGCATGAAGATTCAATAATTTTGACTGTTTGATATTTGCTAGGTAATAGAACATTGGAAAAAATAGTTTAAAGACTAGTGGCAATACCTAGGAGGATTATTTTTAGAAGTTTGAGTCTAAGAGCTTCAAGTCAGAAAGGAGTCTAAACTTGATAAGTTTGTGACTGAGAAACAATTTTTGGTATTTTTTTTCAAAAAGGGCAAATCAATGTGGACATGCATCAACAATAACAGATGAAGCTCAAAAAGCAGTTTGCTGTTCAAATGAAACTGGGTACAGAAAGGTGTACTGTGCTATTCTGTTTTTGGAAACATCTAGAATAAGAGAAATCTAATAGAATATGGCATAAAGCCAATCACTTTTTGAAATAAGGGGAATCTTACTACCAGATAAATAAGATCATTTTAGGTTATAGCAGACATATTCTGTGTTTTTATCACAGTATGCATGGAATGCATGTTTTAATTAATTGAAATTTACCTCAGAAACTAGTAAATTATACTTTAGTAAAACTGATAAAGAAAAACTAAATACTTGCTCTGATAGTCAGTACAACTTGTCTGAGGATATTATAGGTTGTTCCCTTCTTGGTGAGAACTTCATCACTCTATCAGGTTGACATTTTCTGAAGCTTCTCAAAGCTGGCCATTTGTTTGACCTCAAACTGTGTGTCAAATATCCTATTTAACCAAGTGCCTTGCTCCTTTGTAATAAAAACTCTTAACTCTTCAGATCGGCTGATGGGGTATTCACAGGCTCCTCTAACTCTGCATCCCTCACACTGACAGTTTTTCTCAGACACAAGTGACAAGTTATTCACTCAAACTTCAAGAGAAAATACATTGGTTTATGAGACAAGAAGAAATGTGAATAACAAACATGTTTTTAGAGAACTGGGCTATCGGTGGCATCCAGGATGACCAAAAAATATACACACTAGGTAAATCTCCCATCCTCAGAGACTCCTTAACATCTCCATTTTTATTATTTACTTAATTTAATTTATATTTTTCAGAAAGGACTGTCTCTATAGCCTAAGATTGCCTTAAATTTATAATCTTCTTATCATAGCTTTTCAGACAATGGGTTGTAGAATGAGCCACCATGTCTAACTTATCTCATTTTTAAAATTTTAAACATTTTAAAATCTTTGTTTTATGAGTGTTTTGCCTGCATGCATATTCTAGTATACAGGGGTCAGAAGAGGGTGTCAGGTTTCCTAGAGCTGGAGTTATAGGAAAATTATGAGCAGCCATATAGGTGCTGGGAATCAAACTCAGGTCTTCTGAAGAGAAGAGCAAAAAGTGTTGTCAGCTTCTGGGCTGTATTACCAGCCATTTTATAGAAAAGCAACAAATACTATTTAAAAAGACTTAGATTAATCAATTTATTTTTTATGTGTATGATTATTTCGTCTGCATCTATTCATTTGTGCAGTGAACTTGCCTAGTTCCTGCAAAGATTAGAAGATTTTGAATCACATAGGATGCCATTACAGATGGTTGTGAGCTACCACATAGGTGCTGGGAATTAAATCAAGGTACTTTCCAAGACTAATAAGTGCCCTTAACTGGCTAAATCAATTCCCTAGCCTCCAACTCTCTACAGTTTATTTGAAAGGTTTGCATGGTTAGTTGGGTTCGTTTGGTTTGATTGTGTTTTTCAGCTCTGCACTACAGACTTTCTGCATTTCAAGGCTCATGACATACATAGTTCTAGAATTTGCCAAATCTAGCTTCTATGGCTTCACTAAACAGGAAAAGTTAGTTTGTCATTGTCCTTAGTGCTAATGACAGTTCTTACAGAAGAACATCCTTGATATTTTTATGGTCAAAGATAACAGAAAGATTCTGTAATCAACTTTCTATATGCAAAAATAGCATTAAATGCCTATACTATCATTATTGTTCTATTTTATTTCCCACAGCCATTGCTGCAAGTGATGCTAATGTACTTTATGAAGTACTATTGTGCAAAATTATTCTGAAATTAAAATATTCTGCCAATAAGGCATTTACTTAATTAAGCAAAATTTTTCTATTACTTTAATTAAATGACTTAAATTCTACTAATATTTTATGCTGTGATTTTTTATAAACAGAAAATATAAATAAAGCACCTTTTTGAAAGAATAAAAATGAGTGATCTGATATTCTCAATAAGTTTTACTAAAACCTTGATAATGCTGTAATTAAGTTTTTAAAGATTTATTTATTTATTATACATTATACAGAAGATGACACCAGATACCATCATTGATGATTGTAAGCCACAATGTGGTTGCTGAGTATTGAACTTAGGACCTCTGGAAGAACAACCAGTGTGCTCAACCTCCAAGCCATCTCTCCAGCCCTCAATGTTATAATTTAACATATTATGTTAACATAATGAATCTTTCTAAAGATATATTAAATTTATATTTATATCAGTTTTTAGGTTTGAGTTTTTATTCAATCACTTGGAAGTATCTATCTAAAAGTATAAATAGTCCAAAGAAAATGTAAAGATATGTATTTTAGAAGCAATTCACTTTCATATAACATGTTATACATTTTATATGTACAGTAAATATTTTAATCAAAATGATGTGGATTACACCTAAACTCAGTACTTGTAAGGCTAGTATACAGAGATCATCAGAAGTCAAAATCAACCTAAACCAACCTAGATTCTACAATGACTTCTAGGTAGCCTGTAATAGAAACTGATACCCTGACTAAAAAGATAAATAAATAAATAAATAGGGTAGGAGTGATATTTTTTCAAAAGAATATATGTAAAATTCACCCTGTTTCCTGATTCCAGTTTAAAGGAGAAAAAAATTCCTCATATAGTCTTTCCAGTTTGATGCTATGTTTGTGAACATTCTCATTAATACTATTTAAATATTTTACTTTAATTTTAATTTTGGATTAGTATGTGTACAAACTTTTGAGTGCAGACCCTGAAGTGATCTGGATGGGAAAGTCACATCCCTGAAGGTAGAAGCTGCTGACCTGAATTCTGTTCACACAACTTGGGTCCTCTGCAGAAGCCATCTGCATTCTTAACTACTAAATCATCCCTTCCTTCAGCCCCTTCAATTATAATTTTAAAACACACTGTTGTCAACATTTTTATTATTTTAAAATCTTCATTCAATTTCATGAATGCAATATTGACCTTATTTTTTGTAAAAGTTTCCATTACATTTAGGTCAATCGTAGAGTATATATTTACCTTTGGTATCTATTAGCCTAGTATCCAATATGCAATATTAGTTTTTGTCCTTCAGATAAATCTTTACCTAAACATTTAAAGAGGTAGCTTAGTGGTTAAGAATACAGGCTGCACTTCTAGAAAGCCAGAGGTCAATTCCCAGCACCCACATGGCATCTCACGACCATATGTAAACTCCAGTTCCACTGGATCTGACACCTTCAAACAGATGATATACATGAAGGCAATACAGAAAGTACATAAAATTAAATAAACTATTTTTTTAAAAAAATAGAATCTTTCAAGGCTACAGAGAAGTAAATCAGTCTTCAATTATCAATATTCAGTCTACACATGACTGGTTACTAATAGATTAATATGACAGATCTTAACATTTCAGTGTACATTACCCCATAGTTTATCTGGCATATATTCATAAGTTGTTCCTCCCCTAATTCATAAGAATTCTATAATCAGAAAAGCTCAACAGCCTTTAAATTACTAACAGAAACATGTTTCTACCAGTGTCATTTGGAACACATTGCCTGAATGCTCTCGGTCAAGTAGGTCCTATCCACTACAATGTACCATTTCCACAGAATGAAATAAATGTTCTGAACTTTATGGTAAATTTTCCTAGCATTATTTTCAGTGTTTATGCTTAGTATTTTGACATTTAATTTTAAGTGTTCTAACTACTCAGAAATAATACTACCTAGAAATGGCAAAGTACATGAAAATTCATGTACAGAATTAAATGCTAAGATGAGTGTTCTACAATGCAGAGATTTAGAATGTAACTCCAGAGTGATTAGCTTTGGTGTTAAATCAGAGAAAATTATAACTCTTTGATCTTCCAATAAGCATTAATTTGCAATGAAATTTACATAGTCATGTTGTGAAAATATTCTTTTGATCTTGGTAATGTAATGTGTGGACAAAATTTTGTTTTCTAATTACAACCAGTTAGCTGCAAATATGAAAAACACAAAAGAACATTAAGTTATGAGAATAATTTTTTCTCTATTACCTGCAAGAAGCTTGGAAGCAATAGATTCTCAATGGACATCCAAACCACACTTCAGGACAGGCACCTTGCCCAGCAGTACATTGTCAACACAGAATAAACTCAATGGAAATTGTTTTGTCTTTATCATTTTGGGGGCATTTTTTTCCTTACTGGTCTTTTGTATATATATTATGATATCCAGTCTTGTGTTTTTATGGGATATGTTTGGTGTAAATACTTTTATTTATCTATTTATGTCTTTGGGTTGTTTTTGCTTATTTCACTCAATTTTTTAATTCACTTTTATTTTTACTATGAAAGAGAGAAAGTAGGCATGAAATTGGAAAAGTAGGTATTGAGGAAGATCTAGGAGATGAGGGAGGGGGAATCTTGATCATATTATATTGTTTGGAAATAATTCTTTTATTTTTAAATTAAAAAAATGAATTATAGAAGCAGATTTGAAGATGAACTAACATAGGTTCAGCTAACCCATCAGAGACTAAAATATTCAACTTGTGATCTATCAAGTTTAACTTGCTTTCTCAGTATGGACTCAACCCAAGATGTATTCTACAATTCCAGCATTAAATAACAACTTTGTAGATCATAAGATGAAAAGGAAATAACTTTGAGCTAAGAGTTACCTCAGTTGACAGAGCACTATCTCACAAGAAGGAGGCTGTGAATATGATGCCCAATGCCTACATTAATAAAAAAGCTTGGTGTGGTGTTGCACAGCTGCAATTTCGATGCTGGGATGGCAAAACATGACAAAATCCTGACCTACCACTGAGCCTCATCACCCAGGTCAAAGTTCTGTAAGAAATCTGTCTCAGGAAATAAAGTGATGGAGAGAAGAGAGAATGACTGAAAAGGGCAGGAGGGGAAAGGGAGTTTAAACAGGGATATATATGGATAAAAAAATATGATTTTATTCATAATAAAAAAAGAAATATGTCTCAAAAAACAAGGAAATGGCTCTTGAGAAATGATACCCAAGCTTGATCTTTGGTCTCCATACAAATGTATAGATACATGTGAACACATATTCATATATACAAGTATACACATAGGCATCTGCACATGCATGTGCAAACAAAAAATAGAAAAAGAAATTTATCACAATTATATTGACTGTGACTACCATTAATAAAAATTCTTTATGCATTTCTCTCTTGAAAAATCTTTCTTGCATGTTTTTCACTTCCTTTCTTCTTAAAAAGAAATGTTTTAGGGCCCTTCTCTCTCTCTCTCTCTCTCTCTCTCTCTCTCTCTCTCTCTCTCTCTCTCTCTCTCTCTCTCTCTCCCCTCTCTTTCTGTGTGTGTATGTGTATGATGTGTGTGTGTATGTGTGTGTAACATGATTTTATTTTTTCATTCAGTATTTTTAGGTAAAAAATCTGAGACATAATTTTAAAGTACATTAAAAAAGTTTAATGAGAAAAAGCACTCTAACATATTATAATTACATATATTTGTAAAGTGCAAGGCGACATTTTAATACATACATAATCTATAATGATAATATCATAGGAATCATATGCATCAACTAAGACATGTTATTTCATATTTTTTCAAATTCTCTTTTCATGTATCATTTGGACAATCATAACTTTCATTGCTTGAAATTATTATGTTTTTAGGTCATTATTAAAATTTAAGAAAATATTTCTAAGATAGATGGTAAGCTGTTTAAAATAAATATTGCTTATCTAGGGGACCAAAATTCAGCTACCAGAATCAATGTTGGAAAACTGACAACTGCCTATAATACATGCTCCAGAGAATTTCACATCCACTTATGCCTCCTTTGAGCAAATATATTTATGTACACATATACCATCCCTCATACTTACATGCATAAAATAGAAAAAATTAATGATTTTTAAGAAAATATAATAATATTTACAAATACATTTGAGTCTATACTATTCTATGCTTTCATTGTTATCTACTATGATTGATTGTATGTGAATTCCACACATGAATAAAATTTATAATCTATGTACACTCTATACCCTGCTCTGATATATGTACACTCTATACCCTGCTCTGATATCTTTCATATATTTTCATATCTCCTCACTACTTTCCCTCTCAACTTCATCACTCTCTTTTTATTTGGTTTTTTTTTTTTGCTTTTATTTTTTTTGTTTTAATTTTGAAAAATAAAACAAGTCATTTTTTTAGCCATGTATCTCCTTGTTCAGGCTCCCTTCCCCCTCCTGCCCCTCCCAGTTGCTCACTCTTTTCTCCATCAGTTTATCTCATCTGCAGCAATGGCAGGAGGTCCCATGGTCCCAATATGGCTTAGTTCAGCATCCACTCCAGGCAGATATGCTTTCATCACCCTCGCATCAAGACTGGGTCAGGTGTTCCTCTGGAGGGAATGGGCTCCAAGGTGTCAGTCCCAGGTGTTTGAGATCCCAAGCTGTTCAGAAGTTTTGTTTTGCAGCATGGGCATGCTTAACTTTTGGTTTAAAGTCCACTAATGAGTGAGTACATCCCCTGTTTAACTTTCTGAGTTTGAGACCTCGCTCAGAAGGATATTCTCCAAATCGATCCATTTGTCTGCACATTTTAGGATATCTTTTTTTCTCACTGCTGAGAAAAAATGTTACTCCATTGTGTAAATGTACCATAGTTTGTTAATTCATTCCTCAGTTTAAGGGCATCTAGGTTGTTTCCAGGTTCTTTCTATTATGAATAATGTTGCTATGAACATAGTTGAGTCTTTGGAGTGCAAATGTGCATCTTTAGGGTATATGCCCAGTAGTGGTATTGCTGGGTCGTTTGGGAGATTGGTTTCCAGTTTCCTGAGAATCCTCCATACTGCATTTCAGAGTGCCTGAACAAGCTTATACTCAAACCAACAATGGAGGAGTGTTCCCTTTGCTCTGAAACCTCTCCAGAATAGGCTGTCACCTGTGTCTTTTATCTTAGCCAATCTAACAGGTATAAGGTGGTATCTCAAAGTTATTTTGATTTGCATTACTCTGATGGCTAAAGATGTTGAGCACTTTTTCTTTTCTTTTTTTTTTTTTTTTTGCCTTTCAGACAATCATAATTCTTCTGCTGAGAATTCCCTTTTTAGTTCTGAACACCATTTTTTTTTTGATTGGGTTATTCAAGGTTTTGAGCTCTAGATTCTTGAGTTCTATATATATTTTAGAGATCAGTCCTCTGTCACTTGTAGGGTTGTTAAAAATCTTTTCCCATTCAGTAACCTGTTGTTTTTGTCCTATTGACTGTGTCCTTGGATTTAGAGAAGCTTCACAGTTGCAGGAGGTCTCACTTATTGATTGTTGTTTATAGTGTCTGTGGTACTGGTGTTATATTAAGGAGGTGGTCACCTGTGCCAATGCATAAGAGGGTATTTCCCACTTTCTTATTTATCAGGTAAGGTGTGGCTGGGTTTATGTTGAGATCTTTGATCCACTCCAAATTGAGTTTTGTGCAGGGTGATAGGCTTGGGTCTATTTGCATTTCTCTAAACTCTACCATCCAGCTATGGCAACAGCATTTGTTGAAGATGCTATCGTTTTTCCACTCAGTATCTTGGGCCTCTTTGTCAAAGATTAGGTGTTCGTAGGTTTTGGGGTTAAGGTCTGGATCCCTAATCCTATTCCATTGATGCACAAGTCTATTTTTTGCCAGCACCAGGCTGTTTTCATTACTGTAACTCTATAATATATCTTGAAGTTGGGAATGGTGATGCCTCCTGAGGTTCTTTTATTGAGCAAAATTGTTTTGGCAATTCTGGCTTTTCTGTTATTCCAAAAGAAATTGAGTATTGTTCTTTCAAGTTCTGTAAAATATTGTGTTGGTATTGTGATGGGAAGTGCATTGAATCTGAAGATTGCTTTTGGTAGAATTGCCATTTTGACTATGTTGATCCTACCTATCCAGGAATATGGTAGATCTTTCCATGTTCTGATATCCTCTTCAATTTCTTCCTTCAGTGATTTAAAGTTTTTGTCAAATAAATCTGTTACTTTTTTGATTGTAGTTACTCCATGGTATTTAATGCTATTTGCAGCTATTATAAAGGGTGATGTTTCCCTTACTTATATTCAGCCCTTTTATCTTTAGTGTATAGGAGGGCTACTGCTTTCTTTGAGTTATTCTTGTATTCTGCTACATTGTGGAAGGTGTTTATCAGCTGTAGAAGTTCCCTGGTAGAATTTTGTGGATAACTTATATATACAATCATATCATATATCATCTGCAAATATATATAGTTACACTACTTATTTTCCAATTTGTATCACCTTAATCTCCTTTCGTTCTCTTATTGCTTTAGCTAAAATTTCAATAACTATATTGAATAGATAAGGAGAAAGAGGAAATCCTTGTCTAGTTCCTGATTTAGTGGGATTGCTTTGAGATTTTTTTCATGAAGAATTGTTGGCCTTTGGCTTCTTGTAAATTGCCTTCATTATATTTGGATATTTTCTCTGTATTCCTGATCTCTCCAGGACTTTTTTCATAAAGAAGTGTTGGATTTTGTCAAGGGCTTTTTCAGTATCTAAGGATATGATCATGTGGCTTTTTTCCTTCAGTTTGTTAATATGATAGATGACACTTATGGTTTTTCATAAGTTGAACCATCCTTGCATTTCTGGAATGAAGCCTACTTGATCATGGTGGATGATATTGTTTTTGTATGATATTGTATATGGTTTGCCAGAATTTTATTGAGAATTTTAGTATCAATATTCATGAGGGAATTTGGTCTGTAATTCTTCTTTGTTGCATCTTTGAGTGGCTTGGGTATTAGGGAAATTGTGGCCTCTTAAAAATAGTTTGGCAATATTCTTTCAGTTTCTACTGTGTGAAACAGTTTGAAGAGTATTGGTAATAGCTCAGCAGTAGAACGCTGCACTGAAACCATCTGACCCTGGGCTTTTTCTTACTTGGGAGGCTTTTAATGACAGCTTCAATTTCCTTTAGGGTGATAGGTCTGTTTAGGTATTTAATCTGAGCTTCATTTAATTTTGGTAAATGTTACTTGTCCAGAAATCTGTCCATTTCTTCTAGATATTTCACTTTGGGGAGTATAGATTTTCAAAGTACCACCTGATCTCTGGATTTAATGGGGGTTGTTGATATTTCCTTCTTTTCAATTTTGATTATGTTGATTTGGATATTTTCTCTCCTTTTTTTGGTTAATTCGGATAAGTATTTATCTACCTTGTTGACTTTCTCAAGGAAGCAACTCTTTGATTCATCGATTCTTTGTATTGTTCTTTTTGTTTCAATTGTATTGATTTCAGCTCTAAGTTTGATTATTTCCTGTCATCTACTCCTTCTAGGTGAGTTTGCTTCTAATTTTTCTAAGGCTTTCAGCTGTGCTGATAGTTCTCTATTATGGGATTTTTCTGGGTTTTTCATATAGGCATCTAGTATTATGAATTTTCCTCTCAAGACTGTCTTCATTGTGTCCCACAAGTTTGAGTATGTTGTAGATTCATTTTCAGTAATGAATGCATATTTTTGTTAAATTTTATGAAGACTTTGATTTCTTTCTTAATTTCTTCCTTGATGCAGAGGTGGTTCAATTGAGTGATATTTAGTTTCTATGAGATGGTTGGCTTTCTGTGATTTTTGATGTTGTTGAACTCTAACTTTAGGCCATCATGGTCTGATATGATACAAGGAACTATTTCTACTTTTTTATAACTATTGATATTTGCCATATGACCAATTATGTGGTCAATTTTAGAGAAAGTTCCATTTGGTGCTGAGAAATAAGTATATTCCTTAGCGTTTGGATGAAAGCTTCTGTATATATCAATTATTAAATCAATTTTCATCATAACCTCTGTTAGACTCCTTATTTCTCTGTTGAGTCTCTGTCTGGTTGACCTATCCAGGGGTGAAAGTGGGGTATTGAGTTCTTTGACTATTAGGGTGTGAGAGTTCATGTGGGATTTGAGCTTTAGCAATGTTTCTTTTACATAGATAGGTGCCCTTATATTGGGGGCATAAATATTCAGGATTAAAATCTCATCGTGACCAATTTCTGCTGTAATGAATAAGTAATGGCCATCCTGGTCTCTTTTCATTGATTTTCATTTGAAGTCAATTTTATTAGATATTAGGATGGCAATCCCAGCTTTTTATTAGGGCCTTGCTTGGAAAATCTTTTCCCAACTCTTTATTCTGAGCCTGTGTCTGTCTTTAAAGTTGAGGTGTGTTTCTTGTATGCAGCAGAACAATAGCTTCTGCTTTTTTATCCATCGTTTTAGTGTGTGTATTTTTGTAGGTTAATTGATATTACGGGATATTAGTGAGCACTGATTGATATTTCTTGTCATTTTTGGTGGTGGATTGTATGTATTTCCTTTCTCTGGGTTTTTCTTCTGTGGGGTTATTGATTGTTTGTAGTTTCATGGGTGTATCTGGGATCTTTTGGTTGGAGTTTTCCCTCTAATGCTTTCTGAAGGACCAGATTTGTAGATAGGTATTATTTACATCTGACTTTGCCGTGAAATATTTTGTTTACTCCATCTGTGGTGATTGATAGTTTTGCTGGGTACAGTAATCTAGGTTGGCAGCCTTGCTTTTGCAGTATCTGTATGAGTTCTGACTAAGACCTTCTTGCTTCCATTGTTTCCATTGAATAGTCACATGTTATTCTGATGGTCTGCCTTTATAGGTAAGTTGGTCCTTTTCTTTTGCAGCTCTTCAAATTCTTTCTTTGTTCTGTATGTTTTGTGGCTTGATTATTATGTGGCAAGCAGACTTCTTTTGGGGGTAATATCTATTTGGTGTTCTGTAAGCTTCTTGTATCTATATAGGCATTTCCTTCTTTAAGTTAGGAAAGTTTTCTTCTATGGTTTTATTGAATACATTATCTGTGCTTTTGAGCTGGCATCCTTCTATTCCTATTATTCTCAAGTTAGGTCTTTTCCTGGTGTCCCAGACTTCCTGAATATTTTGTGTTCTGGCTTTTTGGTTTTAGTGTTTTCTTTGACTGCTGTATCTATTTCTGTTATTGAGTCTTCCACTCCTGAGATTCTCTCTTCCATCACTTGGATTCTGTTGGTTATGCTTGTATCTGTAGTTCCAGCTCTTTTCTTCAGATTTCTATTTTCACCTTTGCTTACTTTTGTTCTTTTTTTATTGCTTCTATTTCAGTTTTTAGTTCCTGGAATGTTTCTTTCATTTTTTTGGTTTTGTTTTTCTTGGTTTTCTTTCTAGTATTTGTTCATGGCATCCAATTTTTGTTCATTCTTAAAGAGAATTTTTCATATCCTGTTTGTATGCTTCAATAATCTTCATAAAGATGTTTTTGCTGTTGTTTCCACTGATTCCTCTTCATTGCTCTGTTCAGGTCTTCTAGTTGTAGAACCATCAGTTTCTTCTGGTGTTGCCTTGCTCTTCTTTTTTTTTTTAAAGGTATACATTGTATTTTAAAGTATACAATGTATACAATGTGATATGTTAACAGGCATCTTGATTGAAAAAAACTGAGCAGTATTTCCTGTTTCTCCAAATTTTCCTGAATTTGGTCTCTTTTTTTTCTTCTTTATTTATTTTGTATTTATCAAAAAAATAGTAAAATGAATTTAAAATGTTGATAAGTTAACAATAACTATAAAGAAAATAAAAATCATAAGCATGACTTATCAAGGGTGTTAATATTGCTACACATATATTTACTTTGTGTTCAGCTTTCCCTCTGAATTTTTTTTTCATCCCTGTTTATCCTTATTCAAGGTCCCTTCCCCCTCCCACGACATCAGGTCATTTTTCTTCTCCACAACTCCCCATCCCCTCGTTGGGCAGGGAGCAGACAGTTCTATGGTCCCACTGACCCAATAATTCTTGAATCAGTCTCCACTTCTGGCCAAATCCAGTTTTGTCCCCCCTCCCTCAAGAGTGAGTCAGGTGTTCCTATAGTTGGAGTGGGATCCGAAGGGTCAGTCCAGGGTGTTTCTGATCCCAAGCTGTTCAGTGGTTGTGGTTAGCCGCTTGGGCATGATTGGCTTTTTTCTTGTTTGTTTGTTTAGAGACCACTAATGAGTGAGTACATCCCCTGCTTATCTTTCTGGGATTGTGATACCTGGCTCAGGAGGATATTCTCCAAATCCAACCATTTGCCTGCAAATTTTAGGATATCATTTTTTTTTTTTTTTTTTTTTTTTTTTTACTGATGAGGACTATTCCATTGTGTAGATGTACCACAGTTTGTTAATCCATTCTTCAGTTGAGCAACATCTAGATTGTTTCCAGGTTCTTGCTATTACAAATAATGCTGCTATGAACATAGTTGAGCTAATACCTTTAAAGTGTGACTATGCATCTTTAGCGTATACACCCCGAAGTGGTATTGCTGGGTCCTTGGGGAGATTGATTCTCAATTTTCTGAGAAACCGCCATATTGCATTCCAAAGTGACTGAACAAGCTTATACTCCCACCAACAATGGAGGAGTGTTCCCCTTGCTCTGCATCCTCTCCACCATAGGCTGTCATCTGTGCCTTTTATCTTAGTCACCCTAACAGTTGTTAGGTGGTATCTCAAAGTTGTTTTGATTTGCATTTCTCTGATGGCTAAAGATGAAGAGCACTTTTTCAGGTGCCTTTCAGCCATTCGTAGTTCCTCTGCTGAGAATTTCCTTTTTAGATCTTTACCCCATTTTTGATTGGGTTATTCAAGATTTTGGGCTCTAAATTCTTGAGCTCTTTATATATCTTAAAGATAAGTCCTCTATCACTTGTAGGGTTGGTGAAAATCTTTTCCCATTCTGCAGGCTGTCATTTTGTCCTATTGACAGTGTCCTTGGCTTTGCAGAAGATTCCTAGATTCAGGAGATCCCACTTATTGATTGTTGGTCTTAGAGTCTGTGCCACTGGTGTTATATTTAGGAAATGGTTGACTGTGCCAATTCATAGAAGTGTATTTCCCACTTTATTTTCTATCAAGTTCAAAGTGGCTGGGTTTAAGTTGAGGTCTTTGATCCACTTGGATTTGAGTTTTGTGCAGGGTGACAGGCTCAGATCTATTTGCATTTATCTACACACTTCCATCCAGCTATGCCAACACCATTTGTTAAATATACTATCTTTTTTCTCTGAATATTTTGGGCCTCTTTGTCAAAGATCAGGTGTTCATAGGTTTTTGGGTTAATGTCTGGATCCTAAATTCTATTCTATTGATCCACAAGTCTGTTTTTATGCCAGTACCAGGCTGTTTTTATTACTGTAGCTCTACAGTATAGCTTGAAGTAAGGGATGGTGATACCTCCTGAGGTTCTTTTGTTGAACAAAAATTGTTTTGGCACTCCTGGCTTTCCTGTTATTCCAACTGAAATTGAGTATTGTTCTTTCAAGGTCCAAAAAATATTGTGTTGGGATCTTGATGGGCAGTGCATTGAATCTGTAGATTGCCTTTAGTAGAATTGCTATTTTTACTATGTTGATCCTACCAATCCAGGAACATGGGAGAGCTTTCCATTTTCTGATATCCTCTTCAATTTCTTTCTTCAGTGATTTAAAATTTTTGTCAAATAGGTCTGTTATTTCTTTGGTAATAGTTACTCCAAGGTATTTAATACTATTTGCAGATATTATGAAGGGTAATGTTTCCCTTATTTCTTTTTCAGCTCTTCTATCTTTAGTGTGTAGAAGGGCTACTGATTTCCTTGAGTTAATCTTGTATCCTGCTACAGTGCTGAATGTGTTTATCAGCTGTAGCAGTTCCTTGGAAGAATTTTGTGGGTCACTTATGTATACAATCATATCATCTGTAAATAGAGTTAGCATCACTTCTTCTTTTCCAATTTGTATCCCCTTAATCACTTTTCGTTCCCTTATTGCTTTAGCCAAAACTTTGAGAACTATATTAAATAGATAAGGGGAGAGAGGACATCCTTGTCTAGTTCTTGACTTCAGTTGGATCACTTTGAGTTTTTCTCCATGAAGTTTGATACTGGCTGTTGACTTCTTGTAAATCGCCTTTATTATATTTAGGTATTCTCCCTGTATTCCTGATCTCTCCAGGGCTTTAATCATAAAGGAGTGTTGGATTTTGTCAAAGGCTTTTTCCGCATCTAAGGATATGATCATGTGGTTTTGTTCCTTTAGTTTGTTTATATGATGGATAACATTTACAGTTTTTCGTATGTTAAACCAGCCGTGCATTACTGGGATGAAGTCTACTTGGTCATAGTGGATGATATCTTTTATACATTGTTGTATACGGTTTGCCAAAATTTTGTTGAGAATTTTGGTATCAATATTCACGAGGGAAATTGGTCTGTAATTCTCCTTCTATGTTGTGTCTTTGAGTGGCTTGGGTATTAGGGTAATTGTGGCCTCATAAAAGCAATTTGGCAATATTCCTTCAGTTTCTACTGTGTGAAATAGTTTGAGGAGTAACAGTAGTAATTCTTCTTTGAATGTCTGGTAGAATTCAGCACTGAAACCATCTGGACCAGGGCTTTTATTTTTGGGGGAGGTTTTTAATGACAGCTTCAATTTCCTTAAGGGTTATAGGCCTGTTTATGTAATTAATCTGATCTTCATTTAATTTTGGTAGATGGTACCTGTCTAGAAAGCTGTCTATTTCTTCAAGATTTTCCATTTTTGTGGAATACAGATTTTCAAAATATGATCTGATAATTCTCTGTATTTCCTGGGGGTCAGTTGTTATGTCCCCCTTTTCATTTTTGATTTTGTTGATTTGAACACTCTCTCTGTTTTTTGATTAGTTTGGCTAAGGGCTTATCTATCTTATTAACTTTCTCAAAGAACCTACTCTTAGATTCATTGATTCTTTTTATTGTTCTTTTTGTTTCAATTGTATTGATTTCAGCTCTAAGTTTGATTATTTCCTGCTGTCTACTCCTTCTAGGTGAGTTCGCTTCTAATTGTTCTAAGGCATTCAGCTATACTATTAGGTCTCTAGTGTGAGATTTCTCTAGGTTTTTTCATATAGGCATCTAGCGCTATGAATTCTTCTCTTAAGACTGCTTTCATTGTGTCCCACAAGTTTGGATACGTTGTAGATTAATTTTCATTGAATTCTAGGAAGACTTTGATTTCTTTCTTAATTTCTTCCTTGACCTAGAGATGATTCAACTGAGTGATGTTTAGTTTCCATGAGTTGGTATGCTTTCTTTGGATTTTGATATTGTTAAACTCTAACTTTAGGCCCTGGTAGTCCGATATGTTACAAGGGATTATTTCCATTTTTTTGTATCTGTTGATATTTGCTTTATGACCAATTATGTGGTGAATTTTGGAGAAAGCTCCTTGAGGAGCTGAGAAATATGTATATTCCTTTGCCTTTGGATGGAAGGTTCTGTAGATATCTATGAAATACATTTGCATCATAATCTCTTTTAGACTCCTTATTTCTCTGTTGAGACTCTTTCTGGTTGATTTATGCAGGGTTGAAAGTGGGGTATTGAAGTCTCCCACTATTAGGGTGTAAGAACTGATGTGGGATTCAAGCTTTAGCAGTGTTTCTTTTACATAAGTAAGTGCCCTTATATTAGGGGCATAAATATTTAAGATTGAAATTTCCTCTTGACCATTTTTTCCTGTGATGAATAAGTAGTGACCATCTTGGTCCCTTTTAATTGCTTTTAGCTTAAAGTCTACTTTGTTAGATATTAGGATTGCAACCCCTGCTTGTTTCTTAAGACCGTTTGACTGGAAATTCTTTTTCCAACCCTTAATTCTAAGCCTGTGTCTGTCTTTGTGGTTGAGGTATGTTTCTTGTAGGCAACAGAAGGATGGCTTCTGTTGTTGTATCCATCTGATTAGTATGTGACGTTTTATAGGAGAGTTGAGACCATTGATATTAAGGGTAATGAGTGGCCATTGATTCATATTTCCTGCCATTTTTCATGGTAACTTGTTTGTATTTCCTTTCTCTAGGGTATTCTTCTGTGGAATTATTGATTGTTTGTGACTTCGTGGGTGTATCTGGGGTGCTTAGTTTGGAGTTTTCCCTCTAATACTCTCTGTAGTGCTGGATTGGTAGATAGATATTCTTTCAGTCTGACTTTGTCCTGAAATACCTTGTTTACTCCATCTATGGTGATTGATGATTTTGCAGGGTATAGTATTCTCGTTTGGCAGCCATGCTCTTTTAGTGCTGTATAACTTCTGACCAAGCCCTTCTAGCTTTCATCGTTTTCATTGAATAGTCAGGCGTTATTCTGATGGGTCTGCCTTTATATGTGAGTTGGCCCTTTTCTTTTGAAGCTCTTAAAATTTTTTCTTTGTTCTGTATGTTTTGTGGCTTGATTATAATGTGGTGTCCTGACTTTTTTGGGGGGTCGTATCTATTTGGTGTTCTGTAAGCTTCTTGTATCTTTATAGGCATTTCCTTGTTCAGGTTAGGGAAGTTTTCTTCTATGATTTTATTGAAAACACTATCTGTGCTTTGAGCTGGTATTCTTCTCCTTCTTCTGTTCCTATTATTCTCAAATTAGGTCTTTTTATGGTGTCTCAGATTTCCTGAACATTTTGAGTTATGGCTTTTTTAGTTTTACTATTTTCTTTGACTGATATATCTATTTGAGCTACTGAGTCTTCCACTTCAGAGATTCTATCTTCCATCTCTTGAACTCTTTTTTTTATGCTTGAATCTGTGGTTCCAGCTTTTTTCTTTAGATTTTCTATTTTTATCTTTGCCTCATTTTGCCTTTTTTATTGCTCCATTTCAGCTTTTATTTCAGCTTTTAGCTCCTGGCATGTTTCTTTCATAGATTTGTTCATCTCTTCCAATTTTTTGTTTGTATTTTCTTCTATTTCTTTAAGGCTATTTTTCATATCTTCTTTGAGAGCTTCGATGATCATCAAAAAGAAATTTTTGGTGTTGCTTCCTTCTGTTTCCTCTTCATTGCTCAGTTCAGGTCTTGTATTTGTAAGATCGCCACTCTCTTCTGGAGTTACCATGTTGTTCTTTGTATTATTATGTAATTTTTTGCACTGACATTTGCCCATGGCTTCAGTGGTTCACAATTAGTTGGCTCCTGGTCAGTTGTGGCACTCGGGCTTGTGTGCCTCCTGTCACCTCTCTGGGCAGGG
Organism: Sigmodon hispidus; assembly: GCA_004025045.1. Taxonomy (NCBI): domain Eukaryota; kingdom Metazoa; phylum Chordata; class Mammalia; order Rodentia; family Cricetidae; genus Sigmodon; species Sigmodon hispidus. Next base: position 19,512 of record PVIH01003861.1, read on the forward strand.
TCTGAGTCTGTCCTTCAGGGACCCCTGTAGTTGTCTCTTCTCTCAGTTCAAGGTGAAGGTGGTATTCCCTCAGCAGGAGCTGTGGGTATGGTGACAGGCAGACTTTATCTGCACCTGCTACAGAGTTCGCTGGGACTTACTCTGCAGATCACCTTGTTCTTTTTATTGCTATATGTATTCTTGCACTGGTGTCTGCCCATGGCATCAGTGTTTCCTAATTACTCAGCTTGTAGTCAGTTGTGGCTAGAGGGCTTATGTGTCTCCTGCCTTTTCCGAGCAAGGGATCTTTTCAGTCTTTGTTTCTGCTCTGGACAGGGGACTGTGTTTCCAAGGCCCTCAGACCTTGTCTAATGACACAGTTCACCCTGGAGGTAAGGCACAGCTGTGCAGGGCCTAGAGCCTTTACTGGGACGAGTCTAAGATCAGATCCTTGAGGGTGAGCCTAATCGTGGAGAGGAATTCTCTGGACTGTGGCCCAGGGGGTCGGTACTGCTCACCTTTGACTTCTCTCTGGATGGGCCATCACTCTCTTTTTAAAATCCACTAAGTCTATTAGTAGTACCAGAATAAGTATGGATTTAAATATTGAAAGCCATCCATTGAAACATGGGTAGCTCATCAGGAGCTGTATCTGAATTAAGTTAACTTTGTCTTTCTCAAAGTCATCAATGGCCAAGATCTCCTCAACTAGGAAGAGAACATAGTGAATCCCTCCTCCATCTATGCTGTAATTGTGGATGTCTTCTCTTAAACTGATCTTGTACTATAGTCACCCACTGTGATATCATGTGTACAATGGCCAGCCAATGTATGGAAAGACAGTACGTTACTTGAGTCCTCTTTTTTGCTCTTAAAGTCCTCCTTCCTCTTTCTTCTATGAGACTGCTGAGTTTTAGGGTAAGGGGTATTATATAGATATCTCATTTAGGGTTGAGCATTCAATTGCCTTTTATTCTTTGCATACTGAGCTATTTTGAATTTTTCTATTAATTTTCATCTACAACAAAAATAAGCTTGTTTCATGAAGGTAAAGAATGTGACACTAATTAATTAATATAAATATATTTTATAATGTAAATATATATGTGTTTTAATGTATTTTCATTTATTAAATTTTTAATGAGTTTTTTTTATAGAATAAAGTCTCATTTTTTACCCATGTATCCCCTTGTTCCAACTCCAGACCCCTCCCGACCCTTTCTGACCCCTCCATCCCCCAGTCTCCTCCCCAGAAAGAACAGAGAGCCCAACATAGATTAGCTCACCATCCACTCCAGGCAAGTCGGATTTCTTCATCCTAATATCAAGACTGGGTTAGGTGTTCCTCTGGAGGTAATGGGCTCCAAGGTGCCAGTCCATGCACAGAAACACAGTCTGAACCCTTTCCTTGAGTCTCCACATATTTCCCATGTCAGTGGACAGTTGGCTATCCTTGGAGGTTCTAGTTCCTTTTCCAGATGGTTACCAAGTGACAGTTCTTGATTCGGGAAGCTCTCCAGAGCTCCAGCCAGTCCTCATTGTGAAAATTTTCCTCAAAGTCCCTATCCCCTTGCTTATATAGTGTCTCCTCCCCTGCTATCACCTGGACCAGGAACTCAGCCCAGCCATCAATTATTTTTAAAGTTTGATTTTTTTCCTTATTGTGGACATTCTAAACAATAATAAAAATGTATCACTTGAGATTAATCACTAGAAGTTTTTAATAATATATGCATGTACATGTATGTATACATACATATATGCATAGAGATTGTCTACTTTGTGAAACAATCTTACAATTACTTGTTATCATCTTAAAGTAGCTGGTTACATCTTAGCTATATGTGAATTAAGGGAAAATGTTATACTTATTTATATTTTTACTATTATTTTCAATTTTTATTGCTTTCCATAGAGTAAAATAATAATAAAGAAAAAAAGTATCCTATACTTTCAAAGATAAATGAACTCTGTGTTTTCTTTCCAAGTGTTATACATTTAATATTCATATTTTTTCCTTATTGCATTGACTAAGGGCTACCTGCCATAAGCTGTTAAACTAAAAATACTAACTGCAGTTAGGAGCATACTTTAGTTCTTTTCTTACAGGAAACAGCCAATTGATCAGAATTAAGGATATTAGTTGTAGTAGATTGCTGATGTGGGATGACTTTCTGTTCCTGTCAATTACCATTGGATAATAAAGAAATTGTTTTGGCCTATGGCAAAGCAGCTTAAAGGCAGGCAAGAATTCCAAATGTAGATAAAAGAGGAGGGCAAAGTCAAAAGAGACATGAATCAGAAACAAGATGTAAAAGTACAGGTAAATACACAAGCCACGTGGCAGTAAAATAAAGTAAAACAATTGGGTTGAAATTAGTTGTAAGAGCTAGCAAGTAATGAGCCTGAACCATAAGCCAAACAGTTTTTAATTAATATAAGCCTTAGTGTGATTATTTGGGGCTCACCTGCTGTGGGACTGCAGGTCCTGACCTCCAGCCAGATAGATGAGAAACTACTATCTACAAATTATATTTATCAAATTATAAGTATTATCTCCAGTGTCAATTTCTTTTATACTTTGTCAATAATAGATATTGAAGTTTGTTAACTATTTTTATTGAGATGCAGCAAGGTAACCATCCAGTCTTCCCCTTAATTCTTTGATTGTAATGATTGTACTTTTTGCTTTGTCAGTATTGGAATAACCTTACTTTCACAGAACAAACCACTATTATGGATATTAAATATATAGAGAGATAAAATTATGTTTATTATATGTAAAGATTCATATAAGTGAAAAATATATAGCATTTGTCAATAGTGTATTAAAATGCATATGTGCATGATCATTAAAGATTTTGCTTGGTCACTTTTGTTCTCATAAATATTTTCATATGATTTTGTATCTAAACTAATTCTGACATCAAAAAAATGAGTGTCATCTCTGATTTTATTTCAATGAATTTATATATGATTGTCATTTTAAGCCAGGCATGATATTATACACCTTTAATCCCAGCACTCATCCACTAGGCAGTTGAAGTTGGCTTTCAAAGTCAGCCTTATATAGAGAGAATTTCAAGACATCTAAGGATACACAGAGAAACTCTGTCTCAAAATAAATAAATAAATACTGTTATTTTATTTTTATGTTAACTTCTTTAATAAATTGGGCTTAGTTTACCAATGAAACAAGATAAAGTTTCTTTGCAAAAAATGGCTTCTTCAAGTTTTCAACAAATGCAGATTAACAAAACTAGCAAAATTAGAAAAGACTCTGTATCCCTTTTCTGGTTTCTACTAATTAATTTCATTATATAGTAACTATAGCTAAATATTAAACCACAAAACCAAAATTTGTAAATTTGTATATGGAGTTATCTACTGTCTTATGATATACATAGATCCATTTAAACCCATCAGAATGATTAAAGAATGAAGAATTTTGGTGCCACAAAATTGTACCCATACTTTCTCATTATAATTACATCCACTCATCATCCCTCCCCCCTAGTAACCACTAATCTCTCTTCAACATCTATAATTTTGTCATTTCAAGAATGCAATACAAATTGAATTGTACCACATATGACCTTTCAAAATCAGCTTTTATTCTCATTCAGTGCAAAGCCTTGAAATGCATCCAAATTATTGCATGTGTCAGCAATTTGTTCAGTTTGTCATTGAGAAGTATTGCATAGAATAGACTCAAACAAGGAAAGCCCTGTAATTTCCCCTGCTACATTCTGTAGTTAATTTCCAAGCATTGTACAGAGTAGCATGTAAAATGAAGCTGGCATCTCATTCAGCACAAAGTCCAAATACTGGAATTCAACAATGCTGAGACTGAGGGGTTTGGAGCAGAGTACATCTGTCAAGCCTTTGAATGAGTGATGTGTCCCTGGCTTGAAACTCCCCACATAGGAAGAAATAAATAGACCCAACTGACCCCAGAGCTCAAACACTCAATAGTTATTCAGCTTTGCTTAGAACAGAGAGATCTTCTCATATGGGGAACTACATAATATTCTGTGGCAGAAATAACTTAGCAGTGAAGCTGAATCAGTGCCAGAAGAATAATTGATCTGGACTTGGATTAGCAAGCAGACGTTACCCTTAAACTTTAAAAATGTTGAATTGTTTCTCAGGCAATATAAATGCATTTTATAACAAATCTAAACTTCTTTAAAGAAATTCAAAAATACCATGTTTATCATAAAGTACAAACAAGCAAAAATGTAACAAATATACAATAAATCAAGATAATAATTTGACCCACAATTAAAAGGAAAAACTATCAGAAGGAGATAAATAACAGCAATAAGGTGGGAGATACAATACAGATTTTAGTCTAATTTTCATCCAAAAATAAACTTCAGTATATAAACAGCATGAAAAATAATAAGAAAAAATATTTAAAAAGTGTGAGGTATTTTTGAAAACCAAAATAAAATTGGGAATACAAGTACAATTTCTTCTGCAGAAACTGATATTGTCTGCCAGCAGAAGAATAGAAAGAAAACTGGTATGCTGTGTAATCAAGACTAGATCCTATTGTAATTAACAGCCTTAGTTACAAAGAAGAGTCTGCCATTTGACAAATGTGGGAGACAAGATAAGATCATTACACTAAATCAAGAAATACAGACAAAGAAAGAAAATATTACAAGATCTCACACTCTTGTATGTACATTTGAATGCCAAATACACTAAATAAAGAATAAAAGTGAAAATTAGGGTCAACAAAAAGGAGTATCAGAGGAGACATTATGGTAAATAATCCACAAAAGAAAATAAGTAGATAGTCTAACAATCTTATGAGAAATGTATTTACTAATAGACTACATGAATACTTTGTAAATGAGTAGAATAAAAGAGATTCATTAATTGACTTGACAACAGAAATCATATAAGTGTGTACATATATGTTATATATTATATATTTATATGTTTGTAGGTGCCTATATGTTATATATAATATAACCTATAGATATCATTTATAAACCTAACAAAACCAATACCCCAAAAAGTGCTTGTCATTGTATAAAGTCTATGGATGTTTTAAAAGAACTGAATTATATTCATTAAGTGATAAACAACATGTTGTAGAAATTGTGTGTGTAAAGATAAAAGTATCAAAATGAAGTACCTTAAAATGATATTTGATTTCTTGTTGATTGCACAGTACGTGTAACAATGCAGTGAGCAAAGGCATATCAATAATACTAATAAAAATGAAGAAAATACAAAAAGTCTTGGAGCAATATTATGACTATAACATATAAATGATTATAATATCAGGGGAAAAGTAGAGATATAACACATGGATACAAATGGTGGGCTATAATGTTTCCCTAAATATGTTAACATTTATAAACTCACATAAGAACACCTCATAAATTCAAGCAGGAAAATAAGGAAACACACATGTAGACTGTGAAAAAATTTTAAAACGCAATTGAAAATATATGAAATATTGAAATCATAAAGGACAATAAAGCACACAGAGAAGAAGAATGAATAGCTATAAAACTTTCATGTGAGTAACTATTAGTTAAAAAATAAAAACAGTAGACTAAAATCAATGGAATGCCAAACTTGCACTAATCAGTGTTTTCTGGGATTAGAGAGATGGCTCAGTGGTTGAGTGTGTACTAACCTTGCTGAGTTCACTTCTCAGGACCCATGCCAGGCAAGTCAAGAACACCTATAACTCTATCTCCAATGCCTCTGGGTTTTATGTGCCAATACATAAGTAAAAATATTAACGCCTAATATCTTTTTAAGAGTCATAATGAGACAAACTATTTTTAATAACATAACATACTTTGAATAATTATCTATAGTAGATATGATTTAAACCAATTTTCAAATAAATATTTAAGAAGAAAAACTATATAAAGTAAATTTTAATCTATGGAAAACAATAAAAACTGAAAATAATAGTAAAAATATAAATAAGTATAATATTTTCCTTTAATTCACATATAGCTAAGATATAAGCAACTACTTTAAGATGATAACAAGTAATTGTAAGAATTACTTAAAATTAAGTAATTAGGGAGAATAACTAAATATAATAAAGGTGATTTACAAGATGTCGACAGCCAGCATCAAACTTAATGGAGAAAAACTCAAAGAATCCCACTAAAATCAGGAACTAGACAAGGATGTCCTCTCTCCCCTTATCTATTTAATATAGTTCTCAAAGTTTTAGCTAAAGCAATAAGAGAACAAAAGGAAATTAAGGGAATACAAATTGGAAAAGAAGTGAAGCTATCTCTATTTGCAGATGATAAGATTGTATACATGAGTGATCCACAAAATTCTTCCAAGGAACTGCTACAGCTGATAAACACCTTCAGCAATGTGGCAGGATACAAGATTAACTCAAAGAAAGCAGTAACCCTTCTATACACTAAAGATAGAAGAGCTGAAAAAGAAAAAAGGGAGACATTACCCTTCATAATAGCTGCAAGTAGTATTAAATACCTTGGCGTAACTATAACCAAAGAAGTAACAGACCTAATTGACAAAAATTTTAAATCACTAAAGAAAGAAATTGAAGAGGATATCAGAAAATGGAAAGCTCTCTCATGTTCCTGGATAGGTAGGATCAACATAGTAAAAATGGCAATTCTACCAAAAGCAATCTACAGATTCAATGCACTGACCATCAAAATTCCAACACAATATTTTTGGCCCTTGAAAGAATAATACTCAGTTTAATTTGGAATAACAGGAAAGCCAGGATTGCTCAAACAATTTTGCTCAACAAAAGAACCTCAGGAGGCATCACCATCCCTGACTTCAAGTTATACTATAGAGCTACAGTAATAAAAACAGCCTGGTACTGGCATAAAAACAGACTTGTGCATCAATGCAATAGAATTGAGGATCCAGACATTAACTAAAAAAACCTATGAACACTTGATCTTCGACAAAGAGATCCAAAATATTCAATGGAAAAAAGATGGTATCTTTAACAAATGGTTTTGGCATAGCTGGATGGTAGTGTGTAGGAAAATGCAAATAAAACCAAGCCTATCACCTGGCATAAAACTCAAATCCAAGTGGATCAAAGACCTCAACATAAACCCAGCCACTCTGAACTTGATAGAAAAGAAAGTGGGAAATTCACTTCTACGAATTGTCACAGGTGACCACTTCCTAAATATAACACCAGTGGCACAGACACTAAAATCAACAATCAATAAGTGGGTTCTTCTGAAGCTGAGAAGCTTCTGTAGAGCCAAGGACACTGTCAATAGGACAAAATGACAGGCTACAGAATGGGAAAAGATTTTCATCAACCCTACAAGTGATAGAGGACTGATCTCTAAGATATATAAACAACTCAAGAATCTAGATCCCAAATCCTTGAATAACCCAAGCAAAAATTGGGGTACAGATCTAAAAAGGGAATTCTCAGCAGAAGAATTACAAATGGCTGAAAGGCACCTGAAAAAGTGCTCATCATTTTTAGCCATCAGAGAAATGCAAATCAGAACAACTTTGAGATATCACCTGACAGCTGTTAGATTGGCTAAGATAAAAGAAACAGATGAAAACCTATGCAGAAGAGGATGCAGAACAAGGTGAACACTCCTCCATTGTGGTGGGAGTGTAAGTTTGTTCAGTCACTTGGAATGCAATATGGCGGTTTCTCAGAAAATTGAGAATCAATCTCCCCAAGGACCCAGCAATACCACTTCAGTGTGTATACCCTAAAGATGCACAGTCACACTTCAAAGGCATTAGCTCAACTATGTTCATAGAAGCATTATTTGTAATAGCAAGAACCTGGAAACAACCTAGATGTCCCTCAAGTGAAGAATACATTAACGAACTGTGGTACATCTACACAATGGAGTACTACACAGCAGTAAGAAAAAATGATATCCTAAAATTTGCAAGAAAATGGTTGTATTTGGAGAATATCAAATACACTTCTGAGCAAGTTATCACAAACCCAGAAAGATAAGCATGGGATGTACTCCACATGGCGGGGGGTTATGGGGAGTTGTGGAGAAGAGAGAATGACCTGATGTGGTGGAAAGGGGAAGGGACCTTGAATAAGGATATACAAGGATAGAAAGTATGACTTCCTTGTTCATAATTATAAAATTAAAAAAATAAGTATTTTAAAATGCATCAAATAGTATGATATAATTTAAGGATGTGTTAAAATATCAAGCTAAACTAATAAAACAAACTCAAAAAAAAGAGTGCTATCAATGGGTCTTAAGGTAGACTAAATTCCAATTTTCTGAGTTACCATCATAGTGATGTACAAAGTTGCTGTACAAGTTTACATTCCCATCAAGAGTGAAAGAATGTTCCACTTTCTCTACTTTCTCTCCAACATAGCTGTCATCAGTGGTTTAGACCTTAGCTCTTGATTTGGATTTCCCTTATTACTAAGGATGTGGAGCAATTCTGTTTTGTTTGGTTTGGTTTGGTTTGATGTGTTTTGGTTGGTTGGTTTTTTTATTGTTTTTTGAAAATCAATATCAAACTTTATATTAAAAACTTTATATAAAAAAGCAAATCATTCAGGATAGCTACAAAAATACATTCAGTAATAAAATTTCTCTTTTCTCTAAAATACATGAAACATAAAAGATAAAATCTAAAGCTCCTCAAGTCAGGTTAGGCTCAGCTACAGATGAAGAAAGCACAGTAGGTCCCAACTAATGCCCACGGATGCACTATGGCCACCATAAATTTCTGCTAAGCAACCTTTCTACAGTCAAACAAGAAGGTTGTTTGTTTGTTTGTTTGGTGTGTTTGTGTATTGTGTGTGTGTGTGTGTGTTTTAAATCACTTTATTAACCCAACATTTTTCAATGAATTAAGATAGTTTTTGCTTAAAGTCTACTAATGAGGGAGCACATCCCCTGCTTATCCTTCTGGGTTTGTGATACCTCACTCAGGAGGATATTCTCCAAATCCATCCATTTTCCTGTGAATTGTAGTATATCATTTTTTCTTACTGCTGAGTTGTACTCCATTGTGTAGATGTACCAGAGTTTGTTACATTTCTAGAGTTCTTCATATATTTTGGGATGAGCTCTCTGTCAGCTGTGAGGTTAGTGAAGATCTTTTCCCTTTCTGTGTGTAGGCTGTCATTTTGTCTTATTTACCATGTCCTTTGATTTACAGAAGTTTCTTAGTTTCAGGAGGTCCCATCGGTTAATTGTTCTCAGTATCTGTGTTATTGGTGTTATATTTACAAAGTGATCTTCCATGCCAGTGCATTCAAAGTTACATCCTACTTTCTCTTCTATCAGGGTCAGTATAACTGGATTTATGTTGAGGTCTTTGATCTTCTTGGACTTGAGTATTGTCTATATAGATATATGTAGATCTATTTGCAATCTTTTACGTGTTGACATCCAGCATCATTTATTGAAGATACTTTCTTTTTTCCATTATACGGTTTTGGGGTTTTTTGTCAAAAATAAGGTATTCATTCATAAGTGTGTGGATTCAACTCAACTCTGTTGGTCCACATGACAGTTCTATTCTAATATCAAGCTGATTTTATTACTATAACTCAAGAGTAGAGCTTAAAGTATAGGGTGATGATGCCTCCAGAAGTTCTTTTATTGTACAAATTTTTTTGTTTGTATTCTTGTTTTAGTTTGTTTATTTGTTTTTCCATATGAAGTTGAGTATTATTGTTTAGAGGTTTGTAAAGTATGCGTTGGGTATTGCATTGAATCTATAGATTGCTTTTGGTGCGATTGCCATTTTATTATGTTGTTCCTACCTATTCCATGAGCATGAGAGATATTTCCATTTACTGATATCTTCTTCAATTTCTTTGTTCAAAGACTTGAAGTTCTTGTCATAGAAGTGTTTTACTTGCTTAGTTACAGGTACCCCAAGATATTTTATATTATTTGTGGCTATTGTTAAGAATGATGTTTCTGCTTTTTTTCTCAGTTCATTTATTATTTGTATATAAAAGCTTCTGATTTCTTTTTTAGTTAATCTTATATCCTACCACATTATTGAACGTGTTTCTCTGCTATAGGAGTTACCTGGTATAATTTTTAATCACTTATGTATACTACTATATCATCTGCAAATAATGAAAGTTTGATTACTTTCTTTCCAATTTGTATACCCTTGATCTCCTTCTGTTGTCTTAGTGTTCTAACTAGAAATTCAAGTACCATATTGAGTAGATATGGATAGAATAGTTAGCCTTGTCTTTTGATGATTTTAGTGAAATTGCTTTGTTTCTCCATATTTAACATTATGTTGGCTGTTGGCTTTTGGCTTGCTGTAAGTTGCCTTTATTATGTCTAGGTATGTCCCATTTATTTCTGATCTCTCCACAACTTTTATCATGAAGATTTTGTTAAAAGCTTTTTTAGCATCAAGTAAGATGATCGTGTGGGTTTTTTTTTTCTTTCAACTGAAAGGTGGATGTTTATATGATAGATGATATTCACAGATTTTTGTATGTTGAGCCTTTTCTGTTTTTTCTGGAATGTAGCCTACTTGGTCATGGTGGATAATTTTTAATGTGTTCCTGGATTCAAGTTACCAGTATTTTATTGAGTTTTTTTCATCAATGATCATGGGGGATATTGGTCTGTAATTCAATTTCTTTGCTGCATCTTTCTGTGTTTTGGGTATTGCAATAACTGTACCATCATCAAAAGAGTTTCACAATGTTTTGTTTGGATCTTTTTTCTATCTGCTTCTACATTGGGATGTTCAGGTCTTGTGGTATTAGAACTACTATGTTCTGGTGATGTCATATTGCTCTTCATGTTGTTGTATGAATTCTTTTGCTGTTGTCAAACCATCTTCTTCTCCAAAAAGTACAAGTGTCTGTGTCTCATGGAGCTGCTGTTGGTAACAATCAGATGTAGTGGAGTCTGTGTCTCAGGGAGTTACTGAGGTTGCAAGGAGACTGGTGGGTTTGGGAGAAAGAATGGGAGCTGTAGATTACAGGGTTTTATAATGATGTTGGTGAGGAGGCCTCCCCATAGGATTTTTCCCTGCTGGCCTGCAATTGAGGCAGCAATGGGAGCCCCAGGATGTACTCTGGGGTCTCTAGCTGGGAAAAGAGTAACTCACCTCTTGGTCCAGTAGGAGCTGAAGGAGTCTATAGACCAGATATCTTAATAAACCTCATTTTGTATTCAGTACAGAACACTTGCAAAAATAGTTTTAAAAACTATAATAAATGCAAATTCATGTGATCATCAAACAAATGGTACAGAAACTGGTGGTATTAAACATTTTAAGAGGGTGAAGCAATCCATTAGATGCTTTCTTTGTCTCTGTGACCAAATTATTTGTCAAAAGCAACTTTAAAGGAAATATTTATCAGGATTCCCAGTTTCAAAGGATACCATGAAGCTAGTTTTACCCATAGTGGCAGAGTCTTCTGCCACGCCTTGTTCACATAATAGCAGATCAATAAAGTGATCTCAGACTGGATCTAGAAGTGGTTATCTCCTTCAAAGGAGCTAACTCTGGAAGCCCATTCCTAGTAGCTAGGCCACAGTCTAAAAACAGCCTTTGAAAACAGAACCATTGGTTTGACAACAATTATTTAAACATTTTCACCTATGGACAACATGTCCCATTCATAGCACAGAAGACAGAAGTTTATTTGAACTGCTGATAGCAAGAATAGTAACTTTGCTCTATGGCTATTAATAGCATGGATACTGCTACTGAAAGAAAACAAACATAGACAGTTATAGTCTTCCCAAATGAGAAGCTTTTCATTGCTCAGAGTGCCATTAGTTTCTTGAAGACTAATGCAGTTTATAACAGTCACCTTTGAGGAGACCCACTCTCCAAACAATAAACAAATGTACCACTTACTTTTTGTTCCTGTGGCATCTTGTGGTTTCTTTCTTTTTTTTTTTTTTTTTGATTTTAACAAATGCATACTTTATAACCTTGAAATACTTAAAATTCCAATAAAATACTCCATACTAAAAATAAAAAACAGCAATAACAAGAACAAACACAGGAAAATATAAACTTACTACCACATTCTACTATAACTTAAAGAACTATGACAAATACATATCATATTGTTCCATAAAACTTAAAAAAAAATCAGGCCTTTAAAAGTTACAAAGCCAGTGAAACCCTGATATTAATCATGATATTTCTTTTTTCCTTTTTTTTTTTAGCTTTTTTCACATATATATTTTTTATTTGGTGTTTTTACATCATGCACCCCATCAAACTCAGATATCCGACCTCTCAGTGTCATGCCCACTCTTAAGATCTCCTCACTTACAAAACTTCCCATTCATGCTGCTCATTTGCTTACTGGAGCATAATTAATCTTCCTGCGGCCAGACCCTTAAAGAAATCAAGTCTTTCCCTACCCACCCCTCTGCCAGAAGCCATCAATGCAGAAGTGAGGCATTGTGACACTTAGCTATGTTCTAGCCTTGAGTTCATGTGTAAAATGACATCTCTCTCTCTTTATATATTTTTTTAAAGTCCACTAATGAGTGAGTACATCCCCTGCTTCCCTTTTTGGGTTTGTGATACCTCACTCAGGAGAATATTCTCCAAATCCATCCATTTGCCTGCAAATTTTAGAGTATCATTTTTTCTTACTACTGAGTAGTAATCTATTGTGTAGACAATGAACACAATGTACATTGTTTCTTACAGATTTTGTTGTAGTAAGTTTTTCCTGGCCTGTTTTTGGGTCCGGGAGGTTTATGACCTGGCGTGGCCCACGGCAG
>PVIH01003861.1:32339-43401 GCA_004025045.1 Sigmodon hispidus
GGGGGGGGGGGGGGGGGGGGGGGGCGGCTGGATGGATACTGGCTTAACTCCACCCTCCTTCTCCTACCTGGCTGCCTCTGATTCTCCACCCACTACTACGGTGCTGTGCATGGGCCAAACAGTTCTTTATTTACATCATACAGAAAACATTCTACCACAGATTTTGTATGAAGAGTAAGTAAATAATGCCTAACAATTACAGGGGGGAAAAAAGACATGGGAAAGGAAAGGGAAAAGAGGGAGGGGCAAACATCAGAAAACTACTGATGACTCAGTTGTCCTCAATGGAATGTGTAAGCACAATCTGGATGACATTTGTTCAGATTTGTCACTGCTAATGTGGAAGGGACATGTAGGTTGTTTCCATAATGGATGTTTCAAGACACTTATTCTAAAAAGAATCACTGCTTAAATTCTAACCACCACTCTGTAGCTCATTTGCAGCTGTGTATCATCAAAATCTAATGAGAAAAGGCAGAGAAACAAAAAAACATAATATTATTTAATAGCAATTGAACATGTTAGTTTTATGAATTTGAATTCAATTACAGGTATTATTTTGTCTTTGTTTGACTAATACACTCATATTTTACTTGTAAAAGTATCCATTCACACAGAGAATGATTTTTTTAATGTCCTCCTGATAATTTGAAAGTCCTTTTACAGAATTAGAGTTTCCCCAATATCTCTCGTCCTGTAATTTTTTCATGACTAAATTTATTTGGGAATAATTTTCTCTTATGACATTCAAGTGTACACTGATATAATAAAAGTCTATATGAAATAAACTTTCACTACTGATTACATTAGGAGACAAAAGGCTGATTAAGTAAAAATCATGTTTTATGTAATGTTTTTGAAATCTTAAAGAGAAAAAAGTCCCAAAGAAACATATTTAGAATTTCATAATATCATAGCCATGATCTAGATCTGTTTTGAATATAGAAATATTGATGCAACTCTATTTCTAAATATGTCCCATACATTGTTCTGTAGTGACAATAAAAAGAGCATTAAATATGTCCTCAGGGAAAACTATGGGTACACAATAGAAAATGGCTGACTATGGGCACCAAAACATACAACAAGCTGTAGAATTACACATGTCATAAAACTAGGACATTGGCAACCACTACTCTTCACTTTGTATTAGATTGAGGTTTTTTGTTATTTATGAAAAGAAATCATAAAATAGTTGTCTTTCCATGACTTAAAACATTTGGAAAATTTTTCTTCTGTTTCATCTATGTTGTAACACATTTATAATTTATTTTAATTGTGTGTGTGTGTGTGTGTGTGTGTGAAAGAGAAAGAGAGTATGTTCATGAATGTGTGGATGCCCTCAAAGCACAGTAGAGGGTGTCAGATCTACTGGACTTACAAGTTATAAGTTATAGGTTGGTATGAGACCTCTGATATGGAAACTAAGAAGGAAACTCAGGCTGCTGGAGTAGTATGAAATCTTAACTGCTGAACCATCTCTACAATTCCAATCTTTCTCAATTAAAGTCTGAATATTAACCTATTGAATACAATGACAAGACTTCCATCTGCACTGAGTTTGTTTCTGCATCTTAACTATCATGTTCAGTGATGCAGTGAACCTCAAAGTACAGTTATCTTTTCAATATTCAAATTTCAATTAACTTAGAGGCTATTCTCTTGTAATCAAATGGCACCACTAGATAACATAATTAGTCTCTTTTTCATTTTTAAATAATCTTCTTTCAATAGTGACTGTTATTTCTTCTTCTTTTTATCAATAGTGTAAATAGGCAGAAAATTCTTCACCTTGTTATAAACATGTCCTTTCTCTCATTACTTTCTCTCTACAAAAGTAATAAGGGATTGACTATCTTGAGGTGATTTCTGTTACTGTAATGAAATAGTACTATCAAAAGCAATTTAGGAGAGAAAAGTGATTATTTCACCTTATATTTTTAAGACACAGCCTATCAAGCAAGAACTCAAACAGAAACTTGAACAGAAAATGTAGAGAAACACTACTTTCCTGGCCTGCTCACTGAAAAAAACTCAGACTTATACAACCCAGACTCATCTGCCTAGGGGTGGTGACACCAACAGTGGGCTTGGATCCTCCTATGTTAGTCATATATCAAAACAATCTTTCACAGACATGGCTGCAGGTGAATTTGCTGGAGTAAAATCTTCAGTTGAGGCTCCCTCTTCCCAAGTATCTCTAAATAGCTTCAACAACAACAACAAATCTAATCAGGACAGATATAGATATATAGATGATATTGATATGGATAAAGATGCAATAGATACAGATATAGATGTTAATGTGGATATAGCTACCATAGCATGGGCAAGATGATAGCTCATTTTTGTTTTATGAAAAACAATAATACAGGTGACAATCATAGTGAGAAAATTTCATTGCACAGTTGTAAGCACTGAGGAATTTTTCAGATGTGGCACCAAAGCTTCAAGCAACAAAGAAAAGTCAGAGAAATTGTTGTACATAAAATGAAAAAGTTTTGCTAGCAATAGAAACAGTCAACAGAGTGGTAACATAGCAGATGCTGTGGTGAAGGCATTTGGCAGCTACCATAGATGGTGAAAAATAGTTAAACGTGTAAAGAGCATCTACATCTCAAAGACAAAATAACATCCTAGTTACAAAATGAGCAGAGAACTTAAAGAGTCATTTTTCCAAAAAGGACATGATATGAGAGGGTTCTTATCATCTCAAAATAAAAAGAGGAATTTTCAAAATTTCCATCATCAAAATTAGTTTCTGTGGATTAATTGGTGTTTTGTTGCAATTATATATTACTTACTCCAAATCCATTACTTCTTCCTTTAAATAATAAGCATATATTAATTATATAGATGAAAAATGTAAAATTTATTTTATATGCAAATAAATAGAAAAGTACTAGTTTTAAAATATGTCACAATGAAAAATAATACATAGAAAATAACACTGTTTCTTAAATACAATATTTCTTTTTAAATATTTCTAGAAAATAAGATGAATATATAGACTGTATAATAATGAAGTACATCCTGGTTTGATTTTTTTTTCTATTTAATACAATCTACAGACATCTGAGAAGAAAAAGACACAATTAAGGCATTGTCCAGAGGAGACTGGCTTACAGATAAATGTATGGGGAAATTGTCTTGATCATTGGTTAAGATGGGAATGCACATCCTACTGAGTGGTGACACTTGGAGCAGGTAGTCCTGTGTTGTAGAAGAAAGGTAACTGATCCCATGCAGGAGAGCAAGGCACTTAACACAGTTTATAGTTTCAGTTTAAATTTCTGCATTCACTTTTTTTCAGGGATGAACTGTGCCCTGTAGGTGTGAGATAAAATAAATCTTTCCTCCCCAAGTTATTTAAGATCATGGTATTTATCATAGCACCAAAAAGAAATAAAATTAGCTATATATATTTTTGCCATTAATATATTAAATTGTTTTAAATTCAATTCTTAGATGAAAGCACTTTATAATTATATTTGGCTCTGCCACAGATATAATTCAGAGCCTTGAGTACTTTGGCAGCCATTCTACTATGGGGCTAGACCCACAGTTTAAAATCATTTGACATTAGTGTCCTTGAGCAAACTTTTCTAACATCATTGCTAGTAAAATATCTATCTAAGATGATAATGTCTGGTTATTTTTATACCTTTATTCTGTTTTCTTTTGGTGATACTAATAAGAAATTAAATTAATGTTTATTTTAAAAATTTGATTTAATAAAAAATAGGGAAGGAGAAAGGCAGCCATTGATATAGTGAACTTTTTCATAATGTCAGAAACTAGTAAAATATAGAAGTATTAAAAAGTCTTCCCCATCCCACAGGTTGTCTTTCCCTATTTGGAAAGTAAAATCGAGAGCTATAGATCATTTTGGAAGTTTGCCAAATGAATTAGACAACCATGCTGATATTTGAAAACAATACTTTATTCTGACCAATGAACATTTCCTCTTTTTTATTTTTGTATTAGATGTGAAAATATTCTCATGTGTGGAAACATATGACTTTCTTTTCATATTTATTTCAACTGAAAAAGGCTATAGAAGTAATGATTAAACTCACTCTGAGCTTTAGGTCTCTAAATTATCCTGTGACATGATCATTTATTAAGTTCAGACTAAGTTGAATTGGTTTGTCTAACTGAACATACTCCTCTGACTTCAGAAGCACTGACCTAAATGCA
This sequence comes from Sigmodon hispidus, assembly GCA_004025045.1. Taxonomy (NCBI): domain Eukaryota; kingdom Metazoa; phylum Chordata; class Mammalia; order Rodentia; family Cricetidae; genus Sigmodon; species Sigmodon hispidus. The sequence goes on from PVIH01003861.1 coordinate 36,540, forward strand.
AATGACTCAAACAGTCATGGTTGGGTTTGTGTTTGCTAAAACAACAGGGAGATTTCAGGCATTCAAGATCATTCCAGCATGGGTAAACTTGTATAACAGAATTTTTGCATTTATTTAGAAAGCAACTTTATTGTCTCATATAAAAGTAAGTCTAAGAAGCAGGAATATGTGAGTTGAGTTACAGTGTAGAACTCACTGTAATGGTACATACTCAAGATTCAAGTTTCCCAGAAGAAACAAGATAAAAATATTACAAAAAAATTAATTATGTATTAGAAGAGGAAATTGTCATACTAGTGACATGACCAATATAACAAATAGTGAAATTTTGTGGAATTATGCTTTTGTTCATAGTTTTTGTTCCTCCTATTGGTTTAATAAAATGCTGATTGGTCAGAAGGCAGGCAGGCAGTATGAGCAGGACTATCAGATAGATTAAGAAAATGCTGGGAAGAGGATGAGCAGAACACAGATGCCAGCAGACACAGAGGAATAAAGATGAGAATGCTGCTATGAGAAAAGGTACCAAGCCACGTGGCTAAACAAGGTAAGAATCATCGGTTTAAGAGTAAGAGTTAGCAAGTAATATGCCTGAGACATAGGACAAACAGTTTGTAATGAATGGAAGCTTCTGTGTGATTTTTTGGAAGAGACTGTGAGTCTGGACATTGGGCCTAAGCTAGGCCAGAAACCTCAAACTATAGTGAAATCTTGAGTGCAGATGTTGGAGGGGAAATAATCTGTTCCATGGAGTTATCGGTCCCAAGCTCTTGCCTTCATTCAAATTATTTTCACCATGGTGTTTAAGCTTCTTCCATTCAGTCTGTGGTTGAAGGGACCAAATATTGCCATGGATTTCCTATTAATTCCTACAATTAAACCTCAAACATTTGAAAACATAACTGAAATACAAATGAGAATGTTTATGACATTATCGATTCATTTATAGGTTTTGACATTCCTTTCTAGCATCTTGGACATGAAGGTCAAATCACCTAGTAATGTAAAATATTGCACAAATCAAGATATACTGTGCATCATTTATTATATAATCTCATTATTAGTATTCAGTATTCACCATTGTACTAAATAATTTCTATGTAATTATTCAAAAACTCTGAGTTGTTTTCTGAAAAATATAATTTTATATTATGTTAAGGACTATTATACACACACTCACACATACACACATATACACAATCCTAAACATCATGTTTGTGGGAGATTGCGCTTATGAATCTGGATCAATTGAAATCTAGTCATCAGTTTGCTATATTTCTTTTTCTCACATTTATAGATCACATGGTTTTGAAATACAATCAATGGCAGCTATTTCTTAAATAAAGAAGCATTGCTCCAAATACCTTTGTTTATTCTAAATGTGAATTTACTATAAGCCTAAGTCACACTGAAAATATGTGTGAGACTCTTGTGATGTTTTAGTGTTCTTCTATTCATTGATGAAAACTGACTACACACTAGTTGCAATGTTTAATCAAATACATAAAATTGTGTTTTGTGATCATACTCTGTTAATGTAATCCAGCATTTCTGGAAAGAAAATAGAGGGGTTCAGAATTCTGGAATTTTGGGCTTTTACTTATTACCAGCAGAACTCTACTAAGATGTAAGTATGTCAGGTGGAAGATCCCAAGTTTGGCCCCAAAGCAGTATCTTGTAGAATTAACAAAACAGCAGTAGTCCCACAGAGTCATACACTGGGTCAGATGCATAACCTGGAACTAAGTCCTTTTGAATTTAAAACAGCGAAGAAGTGTCAAGAGATTGAGTTAAAGTCTTTTTGGATTTATTTTTCTTCTGTTTTCTTCACTTAAATAGCTTTGTTTACCATGAATTTTTCCTCTGGTTCAAAATTACCTTAGAAAAAAATATTTAACACAGAAAAATAATGAAGTGTATAATATGAACTAATGTGTAAAAATTCTAAAATATCCAAATACGTTATTGACATTTTCATGGCTTCTCTGTTTGGATAAAATTAGACATTAGTTAACAACATTTGTTCTTCCATTTCTTTCTTCTCCTTGCTACTTTGGTCTTTAGGGAACTAAAATGATATGTCAGAACTTTAGCAATAATTTTATTTTTTAAAAAATTTGCTCATTTCAACTTTGTGAGGAGAACAGCTACATTTACCATCAGAGAAGGTAAGTTCTTTGGACATGAACAGATTCCAGTAAGCATATGCTTCCCACAACAGTGTTGCCCAGAAAGTCTGCTTCTGCAGCTAAAACAGGCTTGCCATTTAGAGCAGGTGGATTCTGCTATTGTTTTTAGACTTCTTCCTTTAACACCTTTCAGGAATAAAAAATTAAGTGTTGCCAATCTACCTTCCTCAGACAGTAGTTTCAGTTCCTCTTTGAAGATCTCTAACAACACAGAGAAAACTTTTCAAGATATGGTCATTTTTTAATAATGTTACACTTATTTTAGTTTACATATAAGAAATTAAAAGAACAAACAAAATAAGCCATTGTTTCTATAACACAAACCAAAGGAGGCTATTCAAGGATATGTCACAACTTTCAAAGCTGCATTAACTTTCAGAAGAAACTTCTTTAAGAAATTTGTTCTTACAGCTTGGGATCTGAAACACCTTAGACTGGCACCTTGGAGCCCACTCCCTCTAGAGGAACACCTGACTCAGTCTTAATGTTGGGGTGAGGTAAGTGGATCTGCCAGGAGTGGATGCTGAACTAAGCCATATTGGGACCTTGGGACCTCCTGCCCTTGCTGGGGAGGAGATGGGGAGATGTGGAAAAGACAGAGTGACTGGAGGGGGAGGGAGGTGGAAGGGATTTTGAACAAGGATATAAACAGATAGAAAATGTGACTTTATTCATAATAAAAAAAAAAGGAAAAAAAATTAAGATGTCAGGAGCAACTGCCAAAGAACTTGGAGCTTATCAGCATATCAAGTTATGAAAATGGTGCCTGATCAAGCCAGTGCTGAATAATCTTTCAGAAACATATGAAGGTGTGAGTGAAGAAACTTAAGAGAAATCTGGAAAATCTACTGAGAAATCAGAGTGAAATCCCCGGGAACTAGTGAGAAACAACTAGAAAATGGAAGGGGAGGAGAAGGAGAGCACAGAGCCATCTCTCCCATTTCAACTACTTCTATTGTTCCTCAATGAAGAATATAAATGTTATTAACCACTTATAAAAATTCATATTGAATGTTTTTGGATAATTTTTAGTGGGAGGAAAACACATCATAAAGAACATTAGTTAAATGCTGTACTCTTTACAGTTTATAGACTATTGTGTTTCTTCTGTACATTGAAATTAAATACCATTTCTTTATTTTAAAAAAAAACTTGTTCTTAAATACTATTGTACAGGTGACAGATGTTTTTTTGTTTATTGGTATTGAGGATACAGTGTGTGACAGTGGTTCTTTCGGTGACATTGTGGATATCCCAGCCATTTGAGCACACACCACTGCACTGATTTGAAGTGTTTAATATCCCTCATGGACATATAAAGCTGTTACTTCATCATAAGGATGTAGAATCCTCCCTTCAGAACCACACCATCTTCATTCACTTTGCAGATATCTCTACTCCTTTTCTGAATTGTCTTCAACTTTGACAATCTCCTCCCATTACCAGAAAATAAACTCCCAAAACCCTACTGCTTGCCCAAGTGGTAACCTTGTTTCAATCCATTATAAAACATATTTATTGGTCAAACTATAGCATATAAGTAAAGTTCATGTCAAGACTGAAGCTTATAAGCTTATTTATTATATACACATGTGCACATATATATACATACCAAGCACTATATCAAATCCTATGTATGAGGGAACTGATTTGAGATTTAAAAACCTTCAATAGGCATAAAAGCAATTCATATTTATTGTCTGTTCAAAAGTTAAGCTCCAAATGTAGTTTTCTCTTTGGATCTTCACAAAAGCTCTTTGTAGTTTAGAAATACTGAAATCCAGAGAATATAACAGTCTGTGTGTGATAAGACTTGAGGAAAATAGATAGATGTACAGAAATTATTTTTCTATAAAGGTCAAGGAATTTGTGTTCTGGACAAGGTATTTGTATTCTGGTAAAACAGAGCTTGTACAACTAGGGTCAGGGACTAGGGAGATAGAAGGGACGCTAGGAGACTTAAAGAGAACTAACAAGCCTGTGAGAGACTGACTAATGGAGGGGCATGATGCCAGGAAAATGGAATATGTCTGTGATGGATAAAAGGTCATATTGTTTCCCGAACATTGTATAAATTGTTAACAAAGATGAAAAATTAAAAAAAAACAAATCATTAAGATCAAATTCAGTGCTTGTATTGGAGTAGTTAAAATGTCATTCAAGCCTTTAGAAATTAGGAAATGCACATGGAAATCTACCTGAAGGATCAGGTAGTGTTTATTACTGAAAGTAAGACCACATCATAAAAATGTGGGATAGGTTTATTTCTCAATAGGATTGCTTACCGTCTTTTCAATGTTTAATACATCCACTTCAAATATTCTTGGTGATTTTCCAAATGAAATAAGGCAAGAAAATAAAACAAATATAAAAATATTAAAAATTATTTTTAATATTTAAAACACAAAATAAGAGGCTATATAATATGCAACATAAACAAAATAAAAATACAATGCTCACAGATGAGTTGTCTTTGCACAACAATGGGTATATAAGAAAGAGAGACCACCAGAGACTCTTATAGAGCCCAAATAAGACCCTTCAGTGAGAGCTGAAATAAGATTTCAAGGCCCTACTAAAGTAAAATAACTGCCTTTAATATGAAATCAATATATTAATAAAAGTCTACAAATATTTACATATGAGTTGAGACATAAAATTCACATGAGTGGATCATTGTTTTCTGTGATCTATTCCCATATCAATTTAAATGAAATTCTTAAAAATCTTTTAAGTGAATGAACTGTGAATGAATTACATGTAACACACAACACAGACTGTTGTCACTGGAGATTCTAGGAACTTGTTTTCTCAGAAATTTGTCCATTAAAGTGGGTTGAGTATAGTATGTCTTATGGGAAAGGGGGAGGGGTTAATCAAGTTCAAGAGTTTCAGAGGCATCTGGGATGTGCAATACTCACAGACCTCTAGCATGTGCTAGGAGGAAGCCACGTTTGCATTTCTCTCTGTGTCACATGTTGCCTAAATGCTGTTACCTACAAAGCTGCTGGTCAATAAATATCTGTTAAATAATGAAAGGACAAAGTTAGTTACCACGAAATGTGTTTAAATTTCTTTTCTTTTTTTAACATTTTCCTTTTATTTCCTCATATTATATGAATGTAAGTACACTATATCTCAAAAGACAGATTTTTTTTTTTACACAATAAACCAAAATTTTATTTTCTAATGGAAAAACAAACAAATTTCAGCCCTTTCATTACCCTGGTAATTACCTTTCAAAGGTTTAGAAATTACTCAGTCAATCAAATGGGGGAGTATGTATAAAGATAGAAATAAAATATCTGTTTTAAAGGCTGTGTACACTGTATCCAAATAACCAGTTCTTCTATCCCTGTATGTGACCTCCAGGCTCCTGCTATATCATACTACAGAGAAGACTGGAGGGTTATAAAGCAGGAAAAAAAAACAGGCCCAGTGAAAGGAAAGGTGTCAGTTAGCCCAGGCTGCCTTAACGAAGTGTCCAAGATGGGGTGGCTTTAAAAGACACCTTTGTACCTCTTTAGATCTATCACCCTCACCTAAATGCCATCAGGCTCTCTTCCTGGATTGCACAAGCCAGTTTTCCCCCCATGACATTTTTTTCTTGTAAAAAAGCTAGTTATACCTGATTAAGACCTCACCTATATGTCCTCGATTTTTTTTTAATTTAAAACAAAATTTTCATATCTACCTCTGCTCCCCACTTTACTTCTCCCATTCCCTCCCAGGTCTGCCTCAGCCTCTCCGACCTCCTTCCCCCCATCCATTTCCCAAGGAGGGCAAGGAGTTGCAAGGTGAGTCAGTTCTGTGTGGCATATGTCCGAGTCCCTCATCCCAGTATTAAGTATTGATTCCATTTGGGTCATAACATATGTTATATCCCTTATTCTCTGTTGAGTTTCTATCTGGTAGACCTAGATGTTCTTGAGATTGGAATATTGAAGTCTCCCACTATTAATGTATGGGATTTGATAAGAGATTTAAGCTTTAGTAGTGTTTCTTTTACATATGTAGGGGCCTTTGTGTTGGAGGCATAAATGTTCAGGATTGACATTTCATTTTTTTTTTTTTTTACTTTTTCTGAGATAACTATTTAATGACAGTCCTGGTCTTTTTTTTATTGATTTTAGTTTGAAGTCTATTTTGTTAGATATTAGGATGGCTACTCCAGCTTGTTTCTTAAGACCTTTGATTGGAAAGTCTTTTCCAAACTCTTTACTCTGAGCCAGTGTCTGTCTTTGAAGTTAAGGTGTGTCTCTTGTATGTAGCAGAAGGATGGATTCTGGTTTTGTATCCATCATGTTAGGGTGTGTCTTTTTATAGGTGAATTGAGTCCACTGATATTCAGAGATATTAATGATCAGTGATTGTTATTTTCTGTTATTTTTGGTTGGAGTGAGTGCGTGCATGCGTGTGTGCGTGCATGTGTGTGTGTGTGTGTGTGTGTATGTGTGTGTGTGTGTGTGTGTGTGTGTATGTGCTTCTAATCCAAGGGTTTTTCTTCTGTGGGATTATCTATTGCTTGTGTTCTCATGGGTGCCTGTAGCTTCCTTAGGTTGGAGTTTTCTCTGTAGTGCTTTCTGTAGGGCTGGATTTATTGATAGGTATTGTTTAAATCTGGTTTTGTCATGAAATATTTTGTTTACTCTGTCTATGGTGATTGATAATTT
>PVIH01003861.1:43501-107151 GCA_004025045.1 Sigmodon hispidus
TTTTTTTTTTTTTTTTTTTTTTTTTTTTTTTTTTTTTTTTTTTTTTTTTTTTTTTTTTTTGTTTTTTTTTTTTTTTTTTTTTTTTTTTTTTTTTTTTTTTTTTTTTTTTTTTTTTTTTTTTGCAGCTCTTAGTATTCTTTCTTTATTCTGTAGGTTTAGTGGCTTGATTATTATGTGACAAACAGACTTTTGGGGGAGGACTAGTCTATTTGTGTTCTGTAAGCTTTTTGTATTTTTATAGACATTCCCTTCTTTAAGTTGGGAAAGTTTTCTGCTATAATTTTTTTGGATATATTTTCTGACCTTTGAGTTGGTATTCTTCTCCTTCTTTAATTCCAATTATTCTTAGGTTTGGTCTTTACATGATGTCCCATATCCTGGACATTTTGTGTCATCACTTTTTTGGTTTTAGTGCTTTCTTTTACTGACATATCTATTTGCACAACTGCATCTTCCTCACCAGAGATTCTCTCTTCCTTCTCTTGCATTTTGTTGGTTATGCATGCATCTATAGTTTCAGTTTGTTTCTGCAGATTTTCTGTTTCCATCATTGCCTTGCTTTTGTCTTCTTTATTTCCTCTACTTCAATTTTTATTTTTGGTTGTGAACTTTGACTTTAGCAACTGAGCCATCTCTCCAGCCCTACGTCAATTTTTAAATCTTGGAATGTTTTCTTTGCCTGTTTGATTGCTTTTCTTTCCTTTATTTTCATTTCTTTGTTTTCTTTCAGGGATTTATTGATATCTTCTAATTTTTTGTTTGTCTTTTCTTCTATTTATTTATTTATTTTTGTTATAAATAAAGAAGTCACATTTTCTATCCTTATATATCCTTAATCAAGGTCCCTTCCCCCTCCCACCACATCAGGTCATTCTTTCTTCTCCACATCTCCACATCTCCCCATCCCAAGGGGCAGGTAATCCAAAGGTTCCAAGGTTCCAAGTTCCCAATATTGCTTAGTTCAGCCTCCACTTCTGGCAAATCCAGTTTTGTACCCCAACATCAAAATGAGTCAGGTGTTCCTCTAGGGGGAGTGGGATCCAAGGTGTCAGTCCAAGGTGTTTCAGATCCCAAGCTGTTCAGTGGTTGTGGTTTGCAACTTGAGCATGCTTTTTGTTGTTGTTGTTGTTGTTGTTGTTGTTGTTTATTTGTTTGTTTAGAGTCCCACTAATGCACTAATAAGTGAGTACATCCACTGCTTACCTGTTTATCTTTCTGGGTTTGTGATACTTTGCTCAGGAGGATATTCTTCAAATCCATCTATTTGACTGCAAATTTTAGGATATCATTTTTTCTTACTGCTGAGTAGTACTCCATTATGTAAATGTACCACAGTTTGTTAATCCATTCTTCAGTTAATGGGCATCTAGGTTGTTTCCAGGTTCTCGCTATTACAAATAATGCTGCTATGAACATAGTTGAGCTAATGCCATTGGAGTGCAGCTGTGCATCTTCTGGGTATACACCCAGAAGTGGTATTGCTCGGTCCTTGGGGAGATTGATCCTCAGTTTTCTGAGAAACGGCCATACTGCATTACAGAGTGGCTGAACAAGCTTACACTCCCACCAACAATGGAGGAGTGTTCCCCTTGCTCCGCACCCTCTCTAGCATAGGTTGTCATCTGTGTCTTTTATCTTAGCCAATCTGACAGGTGTAAGGTGCTATCTCAAAGTTGTTTCGATTTGCATTTCTCTGATGGCTAAAGATGATAAGCACTTTTTCAAGTGCCTTTCAGCCATTTGTAATTCTGCTGAGAATTCCCTTTTTAATTCTGAATCCCATTTTTTGATTGGGTTATTCAAGGTTTTGGGTCTAGATTCTTGAGTTCCTTATATATCTTAGAGATCAATCCTCTATCACTTGTAGGGTTGGTGATAATCTTTTCCGATTCTGTAGGCTGGCATTTAGTTCTATTGACAGTGTTCTTGGCTTTACAGATGCTTCTCAGCTTCAGGAGATCCCACTTACTGATTGTTGATCTTAGTGTCCCTCCATTTTCCTTAGAAAAGAGCAGATATCCCAGGGATAGCAATCAAACACAACATATTAAATTACAACAATACTAGGCACAAATAAAATTTTTTATTAAAAATTATAGGCACTAGAACCCAGAAATACTGAAATTGTTAAATATGTTTTGTGTGTGTATATTACTTTTTCTTTCATACTTCTTAGGTTTGAAGTTGAGTGTACTTCTTGTGTTGACAGCATAAATAAATATCATACATTGAATCTGTATCTAGTACCAAATAGCCTTTATCATATCAGAATTATCTCTGTACTATATTTATTTTTATCTACCTAGGAATTTTATTTAATAGCAATAAATGTATACATTGTTCAGGTCATAATGTTAAGATGTAAGTACACACTGAATTGTTAAGGAATGTCCACCTTATTTGGAAACCACAAAGTCAGTCTTTCCCTAACTCATGGCACAATTCTTTGCTAAACAAAACACAAAAATATTTTAACTATGTATGGGCACTATTCAAGACATCATAAGAACATTGAATGTGCTACTGAAAGAGAGATAAGAAGATGTTTTTATGTATTAAAAAGCTATCTTTTAAAGAATATTATAGCATTGTCTCTAAAGGGTCTTATATAAAATACTTTTTAAAGTGTGTAATAAAATTTGTCACAGTTAAATTGTTTCCCCTTGCCAGAATCAGCATCTGGGTTAATTCTTCTAGAGTAGTTATTATCTTTAAGCAGATAGACTTAAACTCAGTAATTTATTCATTGGCAACAATTTTTAAATACCATTTAATTATTACAACTTTTCCAGGTAAAAATTTTACAATTTTGAGAGAAATATACTCTTACAAATTTTATTTCTAAGAACATTTTTAGTAGTGTATAAATGCTTACTTCAACACCATAGAATTAAGACTTAATTAGTGTGTGGTCAGATTTTCTTTGCATTGTGGGCCTTTTTACTGAAATCCTCAGCATTATCAACTTTTTATACTTCATGAATTAAAGGATATTTGGCCATATTTAAGGAGTTGGGATCCCTCCAAGGGAAAAATTGTGTGTAGAAGAACATTTTTTTATTAGGCTGTAGCCATTAATCTCATAGAGAGCAGAGCTGGGCAGTTCTCATTAGATTTCCTCCCTACCCCATGGACATAATGATTCTCAAAGGTTAAACTGAATCACAAGCCCTAGCCCACAGAACTTCATCAGATTCTGCTTCCACACCGTCATAAGCATGTCTCTCCCAGCTAATTAGGTCTCTGTTGTGCATCTTATTTTTAATTCATGGATATTAGGCAGCCTTGCCTTGCCAGTTTATACTTCCTTCCTATACTCAAAGCTTCCCTCTCCTGAAGGGCAGAGGATTATTTCTACTCACTGAACCAAGGCCTATACACTTTCCTGACCACTACATATCAACTGTTCATCTAGGACTAGATATGTCATTACTTTATATATCTGTCACTCTGAACTTGCCTGTGTCTGGGATAATGATATCCTTCTCTAATATCTAGTTGCCAGGGCATCTCCAATGAAGACTCATTATATGTTCTAGTATATTCTGAATGAAAATTGATGCTAGATTATGTTGTGTGTTTACATCCCATTGTTGTTACAGTTGATCATGCATCAACTCTAATGACTAATTAGAAACATGCTCAAGCACACAGATTATAGCAAGATTATTGTTAATGATTATGACAAGATTATAATCTTGTTTCTAAGAATGACTACTTCTGCACTACAAATATCTGTATCACCAAGACCGGCTTAGTAATCTCTTGGTGCCTAGAGGAGCTGTCTGTCAGTATGAGAATACTAGGACCATATGAGTCTAAATCAAAGCATGAAAATCACATACAGACTGTAAGTGATAAAACTACATGAAGTTTCATGCAAATGAATGTTTTAGTTTTCTTATTTAGTTTCCACAGATGCAGTGGACATAAGGAAATACAGTAGAAGTTTTGAAAAAGAAATTTGAAAAGTCTAGATTATAAACAAAATTAATGTCCACTTTTAAAGCATGGCGAACAAAGAGAGTACAGCAGAGACTCTTCGGTATAAAAAAGGCTTTGACTTAAGATGCAGGTTTTGAAGAAGTGACTTAGGTTGGAACTTCCCATATGTATTTCTAAAGCTTTTGCTAGCTTCTTTGCCTCATTTAAAATTGGTTTCAGAGGAGGTGTGTGGCCAACCCAGTCCTGAGTAGAGAACTGCCTAGGACAAAGAAAAGCAGGCAATGGCTGACAAAATTGATCATTAAATATAGGCAGATATAAAAAAAAGCAGCAAGCTGGAGGGCAAGGAATAAAGGTTAGAGCAGGTTATAAAATGGTTATTACTGGTTATGTCAAGTTTTAAATATTGCAGGCCTTTCAGGTAAGTGCTGGCAGGCAAGTCCAACCTTTTGGCATTACGACATGATACTGTCATCAACAAAGTTCACACCTGAGAACTGTATTATGGAGTTATAAAAGAAAATCCACCCCAAAGTCTCATATTGTTTTAAATAAGTTTATGATTTTGGTGTTGGGTCGCATTCATAGCTATTTTGAAGCTCAGGAGGCCTGCAACCTGGCAGGTGGACACACTTGTATGAAAAAGTGACAACATAAATGTGGATTTCTGGAAAGCAGGGTAGACTAGATTCCATAGTGTTATGAATATAACAGAGAGGAAGATTTCAAAGAAAAGTGAGAGGCAGATTTACCTCACAAATCTCCGTGGTTTCAAGGCAAAAAACACAAAAAGCACTGACTGACAAGCAGAGGTTCCTAGGGACCTTCCAAGTTCTATTCCTGTGGAATGTTGTGGTGAGTGGGCAACCAGCTCTGAGTATTAAGACAGAAAAAAATTTAATAGATTTTATCAATATTTAGAAAAAATATATCCTGTAAAAATGTTTAAAGACTTTTAAAATATAATTTTAGATTTGAGAAACTGAAAATTAAAAACTATTTTTCTAATAATTAAAAATTATTTGTATCCTATCTAAAAGTAACTTAATAATATAATCCATAATATAAATATTATCATATTACAGTGCTTCCTAGATTCACTTCTAAATACATATTCTGATCACATCAAAGAAAAGACATACAAACATGTGTACAAGAGAGTACTGTAAGTAAAAAAATTGGAAACAGCTTTAAGAGCCGTGATACTAACACTGAATCATTTATGTGTGGACTTTAAAAACAAACTCAGAAAAAAATAGAGAATAGATTTGACGTTCCTGGAAGCAGTTTCAGAGGACAGAATTTTGAGCTCTTGGTCAAAGATACAAATATTGAGTTATCAAGTTGTATCACTTGTGATTATATAGACTATGACTATGATATAGTCTAGTGACTATATTTAATAATAATGCATGTTTCAAAATTGTTATGAGAATAAATTCTATATCTATACTTTCTCCATAAAAATAAGCTCTTCCAAGGATAGACAGGCCAACTTACAATGATCTAATTATTACACAGGGAGAACACATTACACTGCCACCAGTAATACATAGAATTAAATTTGCAAAGTACAATCAGGAATAATATTTTTAAAGTTGGATACAGTTGATTGTGAAGGCTGTAGCTTATAAACGTTACAATTCTTATTTAGAACCATATGTTTAACTGAAAAATAAAAATTAATGTATATAAATTATGGCAAAGGATGAAATTAAGAGTGTCAGCCTTGTATGTATTTTTATTTAAAAGAATTACTTTGGCTGCATCATAGATAAAGGGTAGCAGGAAAGATGCATTCGCATGCTTAAGAATGGTTAAGAGGGCACTGACTGCTAGATATTTCTGGGGTTGGCATGCTGGTGCTGACAATAGGGAAGAGAAACTAACTTTAAAACATTTTAAAGCTATTAGAACTACATGAAATAGGATAAATGAGATGGCACTGTTATAATATTATCTTTGGCTCTTGAACAATAAAAACAATCAGCTAATTGTGATTGGTTACTACAATCACAAGTATTCTTATGTGTCTTTCTTTGTGTGTGTATCTGCCCTTGTATGTATATACATATTCACATGCATGTGTTTGTGCTGGTACGTGTGTATATAAATTGAAGCCAGAGGTCAACATCAGGTATTTTCTCAATAACCCTCTGTGGTGATATGTTATATATTTAATAAAACCTGGAATATCAAGAGATCAATCCACAATCAACCAAGGCAGAAGTAGCACACACCATTAGTCCCATCACTTGGGAGGCAGTGGTCTTCTAGATCTCAGTGAGTTCAAGGACTTACAGAGCAGTGGTAACTCACACTTTTAATCCCAGCACAGGGACCCAGAGTATCTCTGTGAATACAAGGTCAAACATCCAGGCAGTGATGACACACACCTTTAATCCTAGCACAGGCATGGGGTAGGGGAAGAGGGGGGGAGGGCTGGGAGTGGTAACCTACACCTTTAATCCCATAACTCCAGAGATAGAGATCTTTCTGTGTTTCTGTGAGTTCAAGGCTAACTACCAAATAGCAGTAGTTCATGCCTTTAATCTTCACCTACATGTGACACATCTGGGAGAAGAAGGTATTTAAGGCAGGCATAGGAAGACAGACGAAGTAGTAGAAGCAACCAGGAGCAAGGAGCAAGGCTGAGTAAATTGTAAGATAGCTGGGTGATATTTGACTGTGGTGTTTCTCTCTTTAATATTTCATCCTTTCCCCAGTATCTAGCTCTGAGTTTCTTTTAATACAACTAGAATCCATGCAATACTTGGCATCCAGCTTTGGGTCACGAATTCCCCCCACCCCAAAAAAAGCCACTTGCTGGTCATAGCAATACATGGCCAGAGGAGTAATTTAGGGCTGGTTAGGTTTTCTGTTCTTAGGTAGCCTCCAGTAGTGCAACAAAAAACATAATCATATTTTATAAATAATTTAAACTAATCATTTGTAAGATAATGCATGTCTTAACTGTATACATGTAGTATATGATACTTTGTTTCAGTTTAAAAGTCTGTTTTTATTCCTTCCAATTTCCTTATGGCTTACAAAGTGGTATTTACCCATTAGGTGAAATCACAATGTGGGAAGTTCTTAGCCACTCCAGCAACTTTAATTTTATATTGATTAAACACAAATTTGAACCTTTTATGGGAAGTATGTTCTCAAGATCACAATTCATAAACTACTATATTTTGTAACTATTGTAGAAAGGATTACTCATCCATCAAGTTCGAAATCATACCATATAAGCCTACAAACTCCTGTAAACTTGTTCTGTGCCCAATAATCCCTACCTCAGCAAGTCAGTAGCATCAGTTAAATTGTACAGAGAATGGGGAGTTTATGTTCTGACGCATCCTTCTTTATATTTTACTGTTTGAATATCCCATCTATTGCACCTTTCTAATATTTCCTTAATGGGTGCTCATCTTCAAACCCATATTAATAATGTTTTTAACCTCACAGCAACTTCTTAGACTGCTTCTATAGATTTTCCAGCTTAAACCAAGACTGTGTTTTAATATACTGTATTCATATAAATTTATTTGAAATATTTTCCATCTCTAAAATACTGAATATATTTATGAGTCTAGTAATACAACTTGCTAGCTAGTGCCTCCCATTATCAACACATTTCTCCCTGTCCTTCTGTCCTCGTATCTCCTGTGAGTATGTACAATCCACAGTGATACTCATGTAACTGCTCTTCCTTCTCCAATCTTCAAGTAGCATCATCACACAGGATTGAAGAAGCATATATGAAAACTTAATCAGATTATTGCACAAATTCCAATCTTCAAACTTTTTCTCACAGAACTAAATACACTATTTAAGTTGTCTATTATTAAACATCTGTTCTTTAGTACACATAATCATTTTTTTATTTAAATATTTTTTCATATCTAGCACTGCTCCCCCTCTGTTCCCTCCTCCCAGTCTCTTCCAGTCCTCCCTCAGCCTCCCCCTATCCTACCGCTCATCTATTCACCAAGAGGGCAGGGAGTCCCAAGGTGCGTCAATTAAGTCCGTTTGAAGTAGTTCCAAGTCCTTCATCCTGGTATTAAGGCTGGGTTAGGTGTTCTTCTGTAAGGAATGGGCTCTGAGAGGTCAGTTCATGCACCAGGAACATAGTCTGATCCTACTGTAAGAGGCTCCAAAAACTGCCCACACCATTCAAGAGTCGTCTACCTTTGGAGGGTTTAGTTTCCATCACTGAAGGTTCCTCAGCAATTGTTTTTGAGTCAGTGAGATCCCAATATCTCTAGTCAGTCATCTCTGTGGGTCTCCTCTTCATGATCCTGATCCTTTTGCTCATATACTCTCTCCTCTTCCTCTCTTTAGCTAGACTTCGATCTCAACCTGTTGCTTAGCTCTTTGGCTTCTGCTTCTGCCTCTATCCATTGCTGGATGAAGGTTCTATAATGAAAATTAGGGTGGTCATTCATTTGATTATAAGGGAAGTCCTGCTTAGGCAACTTCTATAGTATTGCTTTGGAGTCCAAGCCAGGGATATCTTGTGTGTTCTTGGAGGTTTCCTTAACACCATTATGATTCCAATTTACTCAGAAGATCTTCTCTATTTCCTTTTCACAGAGGGATCCATGAATATCTCTCTTAAGTTTCTCTTTTTTTTGTACCTAGCTGTGCAGGAGTTGTGGTTTCAAGCCTGTATATTCTTTGCTTTATGTCTCAAATCTACTTACAAGTGAATACATAGCATGCCTATCTTTCTGGGCTTCTGTTATCTCACTCAGAATGATATTCTCCAAATCCATTCCTTTCCTTGCAAACTTTACAATGTTATTTTTTTTCTTACTGCTGAGTAGTACTCCATTGTGTAGATGTACCACAATTTGTTAATCCATTCTTGAGTTGAAGGGCATCTAGGTTGTTTCCAGGTTCTTGCTGTTACAAATAATGCTGCTATGAACATAGCTGAGCTAATTCCCTTGAAGTAGAATTGTGCATCCTTTGGGTATATACCCAATATTGGTATTGCTGAATCATTGAGATTTATTTCCAGTTTTCTGAGTGTTAGACTCACATTTCTCCAGAAAGTACACCAAGCAGGGAAGCAAGGTTTATTTACGTAAATACAAGCCAAGGCAAGGGGCTCTGTCCTAAGGCTCTCACTGCAGGAAGATCAGGAAGGGCTCTCCAGGGTAATTTAACAGATGTTTTTAAAGGGAAAACCACAGTTTGGGGTAACTCAAGTATAAGGTTGTGTGCTGACAGCTAATCTAGGGAATTTCTCCTTGAATCTGGGCCCAAGTGTTGTGGTGGTATATTTTGACTACAACATTTGGTGGTCAAGTAGCAGGGTCAGGATGTTTTGGACTCTGTGATCAGAACTTAGGTCATGCTGCCCTTTTATAAACAACAGTTTCTAGCAATAATCTCTGGGAACTGGGTGAGGGATTTTCTTCTCAAGGCTCTGTCTGCTTTAGTTCAGCACAGTTCTCTAAAATGGACAATTTCTTTTAGTTCTTCACTGAGGAACCGCCATGCTGCTTTCCAAAGTGGCTATACAAGTTTATACTCCCACCAGCGATGGAAGAGTGCTCCCCTTGCTCCACATTTCCTCCAGCATAGACTGTCATCTGTGTTTTTTATCTTAGCCATTCTGACAAATGTAATATGGTATCTCAGAGTTGTTTTAATTTGCATTTCTCTGATGGCTAAGGATGTTGAGCAATTCTTTAAGTGTCTTTCAGCCAATTAGAATTCTTCTGTTAAGAATTTCCTTTTTTGCTCTGAATTCCAGTTTTTTAATTGAATTTTTAGGTGTTTTAGCCTCTAGTTTCTTTAGTTTCTTTAGTCTCTATATAATTTAGTAATCAGTCCTCTGTCAGAGGTAGGGTTGATGAAGATCTTTTCCCATTCTGTAGGTTGTCATTTTGTTTTATTGATGATGTTCTTTGCCTTACAGAAGCTTCTCAATTTAAGGCAGTCCCATTTACTAATTGTTGTTCTTGTCTTTTCTACTGGTGTTATATTTAGGAAGTGTTCAACTAAGTCCTCATAAGTATTATTACAAAGATATTGTTCATCACCAAAAACTCAGGGCATGGCAGTCAGTGGCATCACAATGACAAAATATTCCCTGACATATCATAAAATGAGCTATCAAAACATATTGAAATAGTGACATTTATGTTTAAAAAGCACATAAAATTAATGCTACCTTTTCCCAACATTTTATTAACATGTTCATGATGTGTCAAATCAGAAGAGGCATATAATTTTCTATGCCTCTTGACACAAAGCATGAGAATAATAGAGAAGTATATATGCACCAGCCATAGAAATAAATATATTTACACACATATTAATATAGGAAAAATAGTACTAAAATTGTGCAATACATGCTTAAAATGATCAGTAATACTGACAAGTAATATGAGGCTAATTCATAAAACATGAAATGCTAAAACCATAAATAGAGCTAATAATAATCATGACATATTTTTATCATGTCCTCTCCTTTGTTGAATTTAGATTAGTGTGCTTTTCTGCTATAATATTATCTGCTGAAAAATCTCATTATAGCATATATTTCAATGTGCATATTAAGCATTCAAGTCTTTTTCTATCAGCTCCATTACCTGAATTCCCCCATGGTTCTGTTTCAATTATCCACTATTTGGCTTAAAATCACATTGTTTTATTTTTTGACATGTCTGGTTAATTTTGATTGAGTGGTGAATGTTATATAAAAAATAGAAAGAAAAATTCAGACTTGTATAATGTTATTTTTCTTGATAGAGAATTCACTTGGCATTTGCCTGACTCCTGGGAAACATAACTCTGGAAGAGCTGCAATCCAGCTTAACTCACTAAGATGATTTAAAGCTGAGATACAGTCCCTGTTAAGTCATTTCTACTCCACGATAACCATTATTCTAAGAGATCTGGCTTTCCATCTCAACACTTAAAGAGCATATTTGTGAAGGTATGACACTTGATAGTTGTTTGACTTCACTATCTTATCTTTAGCTTTATGTGTTAGTTGTTTTAGAATTTTAGTTTCTTCCAAAACAGACAAGGTCCTCAGCATGAGAATTAGCCCTGGTGGACGGACACCTGTGCATCTGGTCCTGAATCTCTGTCTGTCCTGTCATAATCAAATAATTGTCCACTATTATTCTATTATTTTTTATCTTCATGTAAATTATTTACAATAATATCAGTCCAGATCAAGCTAAAATCTACATTTATTCAATGTTTTCATTTGTTAGTTGCCAGAAAATACATCAGCATTACAGTTCACCATCTCCAGAAACATAGATTTCTTAAGTTATTGTTGAAGAACGTTATCCATGGGAAATCCTATAGAACTTAATTGATTCTGTTTCCTTTATGATTTTTTTATGCTCAGAAGATGCTTGCTGGGAGAGAGATATTTTACCTAATTGCCAACTTTCTTGCTTTGTAATCTATACAGTTTTGAAACCCAAATATTTTCCCTCTGAACTTGAATATTAACAGAAATTTGAAAAGCCTTATTCTGCTGTCAGTGAGAAATTAATACCTGGTGTTATTTCTGTTTTCTTCGTTAAATTCTGTGGACTCAAGCAACTCCTTGTTTTTTCTCCCAAGAAGACGTTAAAAATCAAATTTGTTATTATTAGACAGTAATGGGTAGAGTGAACTCTCCTTTATACAAGGAATTCCATGACTCACATTTTAGTGTTGTAAAAAGTTTCTGGCCTGTCTGCTCTGTGGTCCAGTGGCCCAGACCCACAGACCTGTAGTCCTGTAGTCCCACAAAATCACACAGACACTTATATTAATTACTCTCTGCTTCCTGATTGACCTGGAGCCCAGGCATATAACTTGCTAACTCTTTATTCTTAAACTAACCCATGATTTTTATCTTGTTCAGTCATGTGGCTCGATACCTTTTCTCATAAGCATTTCAACTTCTTTCCTCTGCATCTGCTGGCATCTCATCTCACTAGCATCTCTGTGGCATGTCTGCCTTGTACTTTCTTTTCCCAGAGTTTTCAAGTGGTAGCCCTGCCCCCACTTCCTGTCCACTTCTGGTCAATCAGATTTTTATTAAACTAGTAGAAGAAACAAATATTTACAATATACCAGAACATATTTCCACAGCATATCCAATTTTTCTTTTTAAAACAAGAACTCCAAATCTAATATTCTTTTTTTCACCATTATCTATAACAACTTGTAACAAACACTATAAACAAAGACAAACATCCATTATCCATGTTTTGGGAATGTGGGCATAGTTCCTGATGCTACTTCCTGCTGAATGGGTGTGCTAGCAATACCATGAGGACCCCCAAAAATTTAAGATTATGGACAAGTCTTTAGTTAAGTAGTCTGTAAGGCCTGGTCATCTCAACCAGTCTCCTTGAAGTTATATTGGATGTATTGGATTTATTGGAAGTTGTATTGGCCAATTAGATTTTTTTTTAAGCCAGTAGGATGGACAAATATTTAAAATGTATCAGAACATACTCCCACAGCATTTTAGTCCTTTATTTTAACTGCAGACTCATAGTTTTCTGTTTTTTAAACTTTCTAATAGTCATCACTAAACACTTCATACAATTTATGCAGTGTTTTTCATTGTTTTACAATAGACACACATTCACATTAGTTTTCTGAGACATTTATATAATTGATTGTTATTGAAAAGTTACATGAACACTACTGCTTTCATAACAAAATGAACAGTAATAACTAATATAAATGGCTATGAAGATTGACAAAATTTTATGAGTCACAAAAGTACTGAAGTTAATTAATATATTCCTAACAAGAAATGACTTCAAGAAATTATCTGTGACCAATATTTGTATTAACTCAAAACTAAATTAATTTAATAAAACATGCTTTATGTTAAATTAATACTGATTTTAGCATTACTGGGTCAAATATGCTTCATATTGTATTTATATTGATCTCAGTTATTACCAGGGTCTACCATGCAATGCATACTGTCAGGGTTACACTGAGCTCAGTTCTTAAAACTGCTGACTGGAAGCTCTGAGAGCCATTCTAGGTTAGAAAAAGAGTGACCTGTGGGCAGCCTCTGACTGTGTCCACTCTTCTGTTTTGGCCACACACTGAACCTACCACTTCTTATGACTGCTTAAATGCTTTAAGTACTTTCATTCCTGTAAACTTCAGAGACCCAGCATTCAGAGTAAGTGAGCCTCACAGGTATAAGTAATGCTCATTCATCTATATCTGCTGTAAATCTTCTGTATCAATGAAAACTGAGACTGTCAAGCATGGCATTTTCATGAATCCATTTTAGTAATAATAGTAATAAGAATTATATATTATTACACAGCAATTTTTTCTCACAAAGAAAACTAGAATGTGTTGAGTGCTCAGACATGCCTAAAGTACACAATTTAAATCTGAAAAAAATTCTGATGCCACTCAGCCTAATGTTAATGTACATCAAAAAGAATTTACATTTTGTCTGTGGGCCAACATCAATCCTCATACAGAACTCCTCTACTTTAAGATGAATAAATAAGCAACAGCATGATAATGGGGAAAATAGTCTGCAATATCTGAAGGAGAATTATCTGAAAGAAAATAACACAATTTTAATAAGTATTTTTACAGGCAATAGAATAAATATTTGGAAAGCTTGTACATTATACAGCTATAAGACAAATAGAAGATATTATGTTCTGTGAAACATGATTAAAGAATCTTTCAAGACATATAAATAAAGAGATTTTAATAAATATAGTAAAGGAATGAAACCTAGCTAAAATGAGATTTCAGAATTAAGTTCTCAACATTTTCATTAAAAAAGAAAATTGAAACGAATGAATGACAAAATGAGGAGCCTTCCCAAAAATCTAAGAAAATTGAAACACAAACAAGTAAAGCAATTTAATGCATAAATAATAAAAACTTATAAAAATTACTTTAAGATTAGGGCTGGAGAGATGACACAGAGGTTAAGAGCCCTAACTGTTCTTCCAGAGGACCTGGGTCCAATTTCCAGCAACCATATGGTGGCTCACAACCATCTATGATGACATCTGGGTTCTTCTTATACTGTGTACATAATAAATAAAATCTTTTTAAAAATTACTTTAAAACTAAAGGGTAAAATTCTTCAGGAGACATGAATCTAGGAAGTAGATGTGAGATATGTTATGGAGTGGGTTGGGGGTTGGAGATAGGAAGTGTGGGTGACAATGACCAAGCTACAATGTTTACTGCTTTTGAGGCTGGGAAAACTTGGAGAACAGAATCTACAAATAAGGTGGCCTAAAATCTCATGCTTTTGGCAACGTTATTTATAGAAACAGGCAATTTATACAATGAGGATTAAGAAGTCACATGACCAGGTTTTGCTGACTCTCCATGGGAGGTCTTACCTTTTCAGGGTAAACTGCAGTCACAGGGACTAGCATCATGTTGCAAAAGCATTTCCCCAAAGAGGTACATAAACAAATGAAAATAGACAGTTCTAATGAATAATCTGAAGTAAACTCACTCCTATCTGCTACACCTGGAAGAGCATCACAGCAACAGTTCAACAACAGTTCTGAGTAAAGTGAGGTCACAAGACTTTTGTCTGGTTTTCTTGGAGTTTCCTAACAAGCACCCAGATTTCTCAAATGACTTTATTTTGGACCATGTTCCGACACTATACTGTATATATTTAAGGAATTCTCAAAGTTAAAACTGTGAAAAAATGTGCATAAAAAGATAACCCATGAATTCTAACTTTTGTTGAAGAATGAGAACAGAGCAGATATAATAATCATCAGTACAATATAATTAATATTTACTAATAGTACAATTGTTCCTATGGGGGGATTCTTGTTGCAGACAGTTCTGACCACAGTATTATGAGAAATTACACTTAGTCTAGGCTTACATAGAAGTAACTTTAGAATTTTAACAAACTTAAACACAAACTACTTCTGTCTAATTAAGTAGATAAATAAAAATATTGTCATATTGCAAAAAACAGAAAGAACGTATTTCATAAGAAGAAAAAAGAGAAACAAGTTAGGTCTGTATGCAGTGCAATAACTCATTTATGAGCCTCACTATTTCTCGTGAATTGTAAATATAACTGTTTTGACTTCTCACAGAAATCATAGGAGACAGCAGTTCTCAGTCCTCTCTTGAGCACAGGAATATTAAGTGATGCCTGCCTTCACACAGCCATTGAAATGAAGAATTCACCACTTTAAAGTCAGCTAGATAGTGCCTGCCCTGCACCTAAACCAGTGTGAACTATCATCTGAGTTTAATTTTAAATATCATTAAAGATCTCAAAAACTTGTTCTAATTGACATATTAAACAGGTACATATTGATTAAGAGAAAAAAATGGAATTGATTCCCTCAGACTGACAATTTAAAATACATCAACACATGTCATTGTTTGGGTCAGGACTCAAATATTCTGACATATACAAGGAAAAACGAAAGTAACATGGTTGTTTGCCATATTAAGAAACCAGGGATTGGAGGCTGCCCTAGAAAATGCAGTTTTCGGTCTTTTACTATTATTGTTTAGTGTTGACTCATTCATAGTCTTCAGATGGTGACCAAGACTTGGGAAACTACAGCCATAGGTTTTAAAATTGTTAGTCACAAAGGATTCACACAAAAAATTCAACAATGGTTAGATATAATTTTTTTTCTAAACCAATCACTAGTTAGGTCTGAGGGATCACAAGTGCCCTCTTGTGGCTAACAAACAAATAAATAATCTAATTAGAGTGCCCAGTTAATGGCACATGAAGGTGAAATGAGTCACATTCAAAAGACAGAGATAAAACCAAATCAATAAAAAATGTCTTTAACAATTTTATACAATGGAAAAAATTATTAAAATGTTAAAACAAAAAGAAAGTAAACAAAACACATAACACATAAACAAAATAACATTTCAAACCGACAAACTTTTTAACAAAACCTACCAGCAAAATAAAATATTTATAATAGTGATGGTTTTATATATATATACATATATAAGAAAAATATAAAATAAAATTTTAAGGGAAAATGAGAAGCTGTCATAATGACAATTATATTAAATGAAGCAGCAACACAAGAATTTTCTATAACAAGTCCTGTGAAAATATAAAAATTAAGAGCTATCACATAACAATAAAATGATATGTTTAAACTTTATAGCCTAGCAAATAAATTTCTTTTTTAATTTTTTATAGAAATTTTCAGAAGTTGGTCATAAACTGAAATATATAGATCAAGAAAACCTTAATTTTCAAGGACATAAATTATTCTGACTAGAATTATATATTAAAACAAATTTTATGTTAATGAGTTCAAAATAATTGAAAAATACAAATATCATAAAAATTGCTTGTCAACTTTATATGTCTGTAGGATTTGCTGAGATAAAAATTAAAAAAAAGAATACATTGAGTAAATGAGTCTGTGATGTTTAGATTAACTGAAATAATTATCTATATTTAAAATTAATGACCAAGTCAATAAATAAAAACATGAAGTGATTGTATTGAATCTAATAAAATTTACTCTAATTGCCTTGTATGCTTTTAAGGTCCTAATTCAAATTTCATTCTATGCCACCACATATTCAACACACAAACTATTTCACCACAGTTCTTCAAATAAAATTAATCTCATTAGAAGATACCAATCATACCTACCCAATGACACAGACAATAAAATTTGGCTAAAAGCCTGCTTCCAATTTAACTCATGTTTATTAGATTTTATACTAATTACTAAAATGCAGATGATGGAAATTTTTTTTTATCTAAAGTGATCTTCAATTTTAACATATTTCAATTAATCTTTACTCTTCAATACTAACACTCTTTTTTTTTTTTTACCCCTGAGACTCACTGAAGTTCCTAAATACAATTAGTTTTTCAAATGAATTTGGAAAAGCCTGTTACTAAAGGGCAGTGAAGGCTTGCTCTATGCCAGAAGATCACCATCACAATTAGCCCTTGCAATACCATGTGCTGAGCTGCATGATGCAATTTTCAGCTTTGTTTCCTGAGAACCACTAAAGTCTCTCTACAAAATCAATTTGGTTTTTATATTTGCACTTTAAACAAAATCCAGTCATTTGAATCTGTTCAATTAATGAATACTAACTAGCAAGCCAACCACTGAAATTAGGGTAAAAAATGGGTTAAAGTGGTCTATTCTTTCCTAAGTATCTCACACTGACACCTTCCCCATAAAACTAGCTGCTTAATTTAAGATTTCCATAAATGATCCCAAACAAGTTAAACAATTACCTCATTTAAGATGGCCTGAACATTTACAATAGAATCAGCAAATTTTTTAATAGTTAATTATCCATTACAAAGACTCAATAGAATTATGGTACTCCAAGGAATATATGTAAAAAGAATGTTTTAGTTGTCTAGCAATTCTCAAAAAAAAAAAAAAAAAAAAACCAAAAAAATAGATGAGGCGCATTGTATACTGTTCAGACATTTTCGTTAAACGTATTCCTGCAGTGCAGCGTATTAGGCCAGTGAGCCTTGTGAACAGGATTTTAAGAGTCAGGAGATGTGACTGTGTTTAAGATTCCTTTTTCCAGTCACTACTTCATTGTCAGCAGCAGCTACAGAGCAGCTTGCTGTGTATTCAGAGACCGCCAGGAAGTTAGTTCTGCATGACTGAGTCAGCTCTGCAGCCCAGAGTATGCGGATCGCCTGCTTCCTTTAAGCGACTGTGTATTCCTTGCTGTGACAACAATATTAGATAGTGTAACTGCTGTAAAATAATTGTCATGCCACTGTACTTCATGGAAAAACCAAGTTACCTGTAAAAGAGTGGCCCATGCCATGCAACTGTGTGAAGTTTAAAAGGAACCTGCAGGCGCTGTTCTTCACTTCCGGTTCCTTCCATAAAGCTAAAAGGTTGTTGGTGGTTGTTTTGGTGTCCACACTCCTTCTTGACTACCAGAGGAGAGAAATAATATGTCAGGATAGCATCTGCAAGGAAAATTAATATTTAAACTAGCAACATCTAGAACTTAAATAATATTTAAAATGGAATGAAGTGTTTGTTTCCATGGCTATCAAATAAATATGTTGTAAAGATTTTTAGTAGTCCCAAATTAAATTAAGATGTGTCTCTTGTTCTTAAGTACTACCCCATTGCTGTCCACAATCCATTCTCATCTTCTATCCCCTAAACCATTCATTTTGATCATTTATTTAAAGAATAATAAAAACTTTTCCTATACTCAACCATATATATTAGGTATTGTTTTGACTCAAGTTCTATAAGAATGCTTTTGCACATGTTTAAGATTGAGCAGGATAACTTTTCTTATTATTGTAACTATATATAATGTACTCACACATAACTCTGAAAATAGCCTCTAAGATATTGTCTACACTTCCTAAAGATATAATAATATTTCTATAATTTTATTTACATAAATATGCACAGGAGCATACAAACTTACCTGAATTCATAGATATAATTAAAGCCTAACAATTTGTTTGTCTATTATAGATATTTTAAGACCAGATTCAGGTTTTTATTTTTCAACGTGCTCCAAACACACGTATCCATGCACATACTATTATGTGTGTGCATATGCTGCATGTATCACACAAGTATGTAAGTATAAATATACTTGAGCATATTTCTAAATCATTAGTTATCAGTTTTAAACTGCAATGCACATAATGCCGTTGGAGGACAAATGTGCATCTTTAGGGCATATGCCCAGTAGTAGTATTACTGGATCCTTGGGGAGAGTGATTCCCAGTTTTCTGAGAAACCTCTATACTGCATCCCAGAGTGGCTGAACAAGCTTACACTCCCACCAACAATGGAGGAGTGTTCCCCTTGCTCCGCATCCTCTCCAGCATAGGCTGTCATCTGTGTCTTTTATCTTAGCCAATCTAACAGGTGTCAGGTGGTATCTCAAAGTTGTTTTGATTTGCATTTCTCTGATAGGTAAAGATGTTGAGCACCTTTCAGCCATTTGTAACTCTTCTGCTGAGAATTCCCTTTTTAATTCTGAACCCTATTTCTTGATTGGATTATTCAAGGTTTTGGGCTCTAGATTCTTGAGTTCTTTATATATCTTAGAGATAAGACCTCTGTCACTTGTAGGGTTGATGAAAATCTTTTCCGACTCTGTAGGCTGTTGTTTAGTCTTATTGACTGTGTCCTTGACTTTACAGAAGCTTCTAAATTTCAGGAGTTTCCACTTATTGATTGTTGTTGTTAGTGTCTGTGCTACTGGTGTTATATTGAGATAGTGGTCACCTGTGCCAATTCGTTGAAGGGTATTTCTCACTTTTTTTTCTATCAAGTTCAGTATGGCTGGGATTATGTTGATGTCTTTGATCCACTTAGATTTGAGTTTCATGCAGGGTGATAGGCTTGGATCTATTTGCATTTTTCTACACATTACCATCCAATTATGCCAACACCATTTGTTAAAGGTACTGTCATTTTTTCCTTTGAATATTGTGGGTCTCTTTGTCAAAGATCAGGTGTTCATAGGGTTTTGGTTAATGTCAGGATCCTCAATTCAATTCCATTGATCCACAAGTCTGTTTTTATGCCAGTATCAGGCTGCTTTTATTACTGTAGCTCTATAGTATAACTTGAAGTCAGGGATGGTGATGCCTCCTGAGGTTCTTTTGTTGAGCAAAATTGTTTTGGAAATCCTGGCTTTCCTGTTATTCCAAATGAAATTGAGAATTGTTCTTTCAAGCCCAAAAATTATTGTGTTGGTGTTTTGATGGAAAGTGCTTTGAATCTGTAGATTGCTTTTGGTAAAATTGCCATTTTGACTATGTTGATCCTACCTATCCAGGAACATGGAGATCTTTCCATTTTCTGATATCCTCTTCAATTTCTTTCTTCAGTGATTTAAAGTTGTTGTCAAATATATCTGTTACTCATTTGGTTATAGTTACTCCAAGGTATTTAATGCAATTTGCAGCTATTATAAAGGGTGATGTTTTCCTTATTTCTATTCAGCCCTTTTATCTTTAGTGTGTAGGAGGGCTACTGATTTCTTTGAGTTATTCTTGTATCCTGCTACATTGCTAAAGGTGTTTATCAGATGTAGGAGTTCCATGGTAAAATTTTGTGGGTTGCTTATGTATACAATCATATCATCTGCAAATAAAGATAGTTTCACTTCTTCTTTTCCAATTTGTATCCCCTTAATCTCCTGTTGTCCTCTTATTGCTTTAGCTAAAACTTTGAGAACTATATTGAATAGATAAACGGAGAGAGGAGATCCTTGTCTAGTTCCTGATTTTAGTGAGATTGCTTTGAGTATTTCTTCATTTAGTTTGATGTTGGCCTTTGGTTTCTTGTAAATCACCTTTATTATATTTAGATATTTTCCCTGTATTCCTGATTTCTCCAGGATTTTTATCATAGAGAGTGTTGGATTTTTCAAAGACTTTTTCAGGGTCTAGGGATATGATCATGAGGGGTGAGCAGTGGTATATATGGAAAAAAATTTTAAATACATAAATAAAAATAGAAAAAGATCAGAAATGATAAGCATTACACTGAATGAGTCACACAGTACACTTAGGCTCCCTGAGCTCTTGTGTTCTGAATTCTACAAAGACTTCAAATCAGATTTTTATCTTTATTGTTCTTTCTGTTGTACTGGAAGCATGAAATAATCCTTCATGAAACAATTGCCATATATTTTATTGCCAGCTATTTGAATTGTTGGGTAAGTTCTTCTTTTGTGAGCTGTTGACAGAAGGGAAAATATATAAGGCAATTTCGCAATGTGTATTTTCTACATGTCCAGGGAAATCTGGGGGGGGCTTCTCTTACCTTCCTCGACTTAGCTAAAACAATTTAATTGATTCCTGTCCACCTACTGCCATATTTCTAATTTCCTCAAATATTAATATATTGTTTGTTAATGTTTTCCTAGAGACTACATAAGGGCTATATCTGTGATCCAAATAAGATTCCACTATTTCACAAAATAATTTTTTAAAAAATGTGTTCATCTGAAAGCCATAGACTAGCAAAAAAAAAAAAAAAAAAAAAAAAAAAAAAAAAAAAAAAAAAAAAAAAAAAAAAAAAAAAAAAAAAAAAAAAAAAAAAAAAAAAAAAAAAAAAAAAAAAAAAAAAAAAAAAAAAAAAAAAAAAAAAAAACATCTATATTTAAAGGGCCTGTAAGATTCAAAATGAAACTGCCAGGCACAGAGCATCTCTGCTCCCAAAGTCATTTTTACTTTTCTTAACACTCACTTTCACAGAACTAAAAATTGCCGTGACATTAAATAGATAGAAAAAGTGATTTTTTTAAAAGATCACCAGTTAACAAAAAAGAAGCCCAGTGATGAAGCATTATAGTGTAAGAAGAGAAAAAGAATACCTTAAAAGTTGAGAGTGGTGTTGTGAACCAGTGAAAAATATAATCAGAGAATGAAGGAGAGAAAAAATAATTTAGGACTTTGTAAGGGCGTAAATAAATAGTAGGAACATCCATGCTGTTTCATGATCAGTGTCCTTCAAAAGTGAGGAGGAGTTATGGGAACTTAGAGTTTTTAGAGGAACCTTTGCATAAAGTTTATATTTACCAAATTAATTATAGCACCATCAGTATAATAAGCAATTAATATTTGGGACAGAAATATGTTGAAAGTCAGAAATACAGTAGTAATGACTTTTTATACTATGTATAATAATGGAAAAAATATGTTTTTAACAGTAATATAGTTGAAATCTTGCTACTTAATTCTTCTGAACCTAGATTTCTCATGTTAAAACGGAAATAATAGTGTTTACTTTGCAATGATGTTTACATGAAATGCTTAGAAAATTACAGCACAGAGAAAAAGTGACACTTGACTAGAACTATTTTACAATTTTGTCAATAACCTTTCTTGTACTAAAATTGTCTCTATCAGAACATAAATTCTGACTCATTCAGAACTGCCCTGGTAACTTCATGGGCAATCACTAATAATGGACTTGCACAGTAATAGTAAGACGAAATAAAGCAAGTGGGGTCAAGTTCATTTGAGCCACTTTAACCTTTAGAAACTCATAGAAACTTCGAATAAGACTAAATATAAAAAACTACTAAGGATAATGTGGGTTTAGACAGCACCTTCAAAACAGAGGATTAAGAAGAAGTTCAACAAAATGATAGAATTGTAAAACACAAAGCAATCAGGTAATATGGTATCTCTTGCATTATTATTTTTGTTCAGAGTTGATTTTTTTTTGTTTTTTAAGCTTATTTTTTAATGTGCATGGGTGTTTTGCCTGCAGGTGTATCTGTGCATGTTGTGAATGCAGTTCCTTTGGATGCCAGAAGAGAGAATCAGACTCCATGGAATTGGATTTACAAATATTGTTAGCTACCATATGTGTGCTGGAAACAGACCCAGGTTCTCTATAAAAGCAGTTAGTGCTCTTAAGTCTTTAAAACCTGGACCACTGGACAATTTTCAATCCCTGATCTCCTAGCTTTCATATTTTCTGTTGAGATCTTCTAAAATAGCCATTACTGAATACTTCTATTTATGATTTAACAGTCTTATCATTATTATGCAAATCATTTTCTATTGACAAATTTAAAAAGGCCCAACACATTCTAAAAAACATTTACTGAGAAACCAAATTCAATTGATAACCTGACAATATATTTTTAGTATCAAAGACCTGAATACTATTTGTAATATTCGTAACTTGGGGAATTATTGTATGCTCCCTGCTTTTCTCTGTTACTCTTGGTCTTCTTGTTCTTAATACTTTATCTCATTCAACAGATTCACTTAGAGGTTTTTTCTTTTCCAACAATTGTCACAAGAAACAATAAAGACACACATGTGGCTGTGTTTAAGAGAAATGTCTAGTCCACCCTAGACCAGAATACTAAGTAATTTCATAGATGCTATTCAGTGAGTCCCCAAGAGCTATCAAAGCTTCAGGACAGACCAATTTTTAAGGATACACTAATTTTTTCTACTTAGTTTTATGTCCCTACTCAACATGAAGCAATTCCAGAGAGACTGGTCTTCTGACTTCAACAACCCTAACAAATTAGGGAGAAAAAGCTCTCAGGGGAAGTCAATATAGGCTTGAATGGGGAATAGTTTAGCCCCCTAGGAGTCTACTTGGATTGGGCTATGCACACATTCCTCTTCTAACAATAAACAGCAGCCTGAGATCCTTGCCTGCAATACTATGCATATCACATCCATCCTAACAGTGCACCAAGTAACTTATTACTACACCCTTGCCTGATAAAGTGGTACATGCATACCCATCTCTAAACAATAGAATGACTTTCTTCTCCCTTTAATGACCATCAAACTTAGAGTTTATTCAATCGTACTCCACCTATGTCCAAATATAAGTATAGGAAAACCAATAGAGTTTAAGCAGTACCTTGTCTCAAGCATAATAAAGCCAAATTGTTCCCCATTGTGAACTTTTAAAGACAATCCCCTATTTACTATCTTAGAACATGTATCACGCATAGGATCAGATTGATTATAAGAAGGTAAATGCACAATCCAGAAATGTTTATGTACCTTTGTCAATCAAAACAGAAAACCACCCAAATCATCAGGTCCCTATTAAAAAAACAATAACAAAAAAAAAACCTTCCTTCCTTTAGACTCCATATAAGAAACTTGAAGCCTTTGTGTACCTTTGTTCATGTGCCCTGGTGTCAATCTTGGCACTGTATTCATTTCAAGACAACATTAACACCTTGATTTGAATAAAGTGTTATTGTTACTTTGAAGTTTGTATGCCTTTGTTTCACCCTTGAACAAGGTGCCAAGAACTTGGAAATGCATAACCATGACCAACAGTAACAGATTGACAGAGAAAAGATGGAGGGAGACATGGATAGAGGAAAAATTATTTAAAATGATAGAAAAGGGATCTAGTAATAAAAAGAGTAGTTTGAAGGATGACTTTATAGAAGAAAAGATAAGAAAATATGATAGAAAAACACAGAGTATTCCCAATTCTCAGTAGACTAAGAGGCAAAGATTTTCCATACCTGATGAGTCTATGTTCTCTGAGAGAAGTAAAGTTAAAAAGTGAAATATAATGGGATGGAGAGAGATAGGACAATATTAGAGCAGAATGGAGTAGGCAGGATAACTTAACATTGGGCATTAAATAAACGAAAAATATAGAGAAGAGAGTATAGAGAAGAGAGTTAGGTGGTATTGTAGTGTGTGAATGTCTCTGGCTTGTCTAGTGTTTTGCTTGACTCAGTCTCAAATTTGAGTCTCTAAGAATGCGTTCTCAACTTTTCAGAAACCTATCTCTCACCTGGGAAACCTTGTTCTTCTTTCTAGGCCCTAATTTCGGAGTTAGTCTACAGATGTGATATGGGAGGTATTCTACAAATATGACATGGGAGGTAGTCTACAGATGTGATAAGGGAGGTAGTCTACAGATGTGATATGGGAGGTATTCTACAGATGTGATATGGGAGGTAGTCTACAGATGTGATATGGGAGGTAGTCTACAGATGTGATATGGGAGGTAGTCTACAGATGTGATAAGGGAGGTAGTCTACAGATGTGATAAGGGAGGTAGTCTACAGATGTGATATGGGAGGTAGTCTACAGATGTGATATGGTTAGTAGGCAGTGCTTCTCAGGTAGAGTTGCAGATGTTAGTTATATTCTGGGTGATCTTTCAAGTACATGGCTATTGTTGATGCTCCCACCCTTATATGGTCCTTCCACTCTGATGGTCTTCTCAGAATCTGTCTTGAAATTCTCCTGACCCTGCAGCATCTGTTAAGTTGTCACCTCATAAATTACTCAGGCACATACCTTTTGCAGC
The DNA here is from genome assembly GCA_004025045.1 of Sigmodon hispidus. Classification (NCBI taxonomy): domain Eukaryota; kingdom Metazoa; phylum Chordata; class Mammalia; order Rodentia; family Cricetidae; genus Sigmodon; species Sigmodon hispidus. The sequence continues at coordinate 68,263 of PVIH01003861.1, forward strand.
AATGCAACAGACTTCTGCTGACTGAATTCCCATTGTGATCCAGTGTCTCTTGCTCTGAGTTTCTTAAAAATAGAGATAGGTTTTTTTTCTTCGTAGAATGCAAAGCTGGTTGTTAACTCAGTGGGGTCCTTTTCTGGTTCTGATAGTTATTCCAACCAAGTGCCAAGTATCCTCTTCTATAGTGTCTTCTTGGTGTTACTTATATGAATTATCTCTCTTTACAGAGATATCTCTCTTTAAAGTAGCCCTTGTTGGGAACTGGAGAAATAGCTGAACAGTTAAAAGCACTTGCTGCTCATGCAGAAGACTTAGATTCAGTTGGCAGCACTCACATAGTGGTTCATGACTCCTGAAATTCTGGTTTGAGGGGACCTAAAACCTTCTTCAGACCACCACAGGGACTACACATATGTAGTACGCATACTCACATGCAGGTAAACACTCACATACATAAAATTAAAAATAAATCTTTAATATAGAATATCCCTTACTGAAAGTGTCACACAGATTATCTGAGCCTATCTATTATCTCATGTCCCAGAACTTCTTTCTGTGAGCAAGGATCGCATAAAGCCACCTGACCTCTCTAGAAAAGACTAAATTTTCTCATTTGCTTTGGAAGATTCTTTCATATTGTTATTAAGACTAGAAATAGTCAAACACCATCTATCCCTTCTAAAAGCATTTTTTTTTCTTTCTCTAGATTATTCTTTGGAAATTCTGACAGCTCCTGCCTGGTACCATTCACTAACTTCCTCTGACCTTGGGGTTTTTTCTGTTATTGATTTTTTTTTTCTTACTTGTATCTGTATATGTTCCTGAATGTCCTGGTGTTTCAGCCTTGTCCTCTATTCCTGAAATTCTCCATTCTTTTAGTTTTCTGTGCTGATAATTCTTTTCACTGTATGTTTCAAGAATTTATTATATATTTTTCAATATCTCAATTTCTTGCTCCATGATTTTGAATTTTTCCAGTAAGTTACTGATCACTTCTTTTATTTTGTTAACATCTTTGTCTGGGTACTGAATTGATTTCCCTACTTCCTTCATCTGCTTACTTGAGTGCTGTTTATGGTCAGTCATTAATCCTTTTTAAATGTAGGACACTAAAGTCTTCCCCTGACATTTTAACTTTCCCATTATCTTCTGATTCCAGTTTGAAGGCATTATAAGCTGAAGAGCTTAGTAAAATGTTCATGTTTTATATATATATATATACATATATATATATATGGGTTTTTTTTTTAATTTGGGGGCATCTATAAGGATTGATGCATCCTGATTTATACCTTCTCCTTTTCTCTCATTCTTTTACTTTGCTCTATTTTCCATAAGTCCTCCTGAAGAGCTACTTTTTTTGGATTTGTATTCTGAACTGCTATCTAGAGGAATGGTGGCCATGCAACAGGTAGAATGATGTAACAGCAGACAAATGCTAAATTACAATCAAAGGTTGTTATCTATTTTACCATGTTTTGAATAAAGTTTAGAAACGGCAGTTTGAGAGACACCGGTGGAGACAGCAGCAGATGCAGAAGAAAGAAGACAGACATGCTACTCTGAGAAAAAGGCCAGATCTGAAGTCCTTCCAAGGATGTGGCTGTGTTCATCCTATTTTCCAGCCCAACTGGAACAACAGAAAAGTGTGAGAAGGACAGACACATTCAGCGGCCAGAGGACACAGTGGACAGAGCGGAGCACTGTAGACAGCATGCTGTTCCTTGGGCCCAAGGTGCTGCTGCTTGTAATGGCAGTTAATATTCCCTCTGGCTGGCTACCCCTAGGGGTCAGTGGTCAACAAGGAGATGATGTGGATGAATCGTCCACAGAAGACCCTAATCTGGTGAATGATCCTTCTACAGATGAAACAGTTCTGGCTGACATCAGACCTTCCACAGTTGGGGACAAAACCGCTACTGCAGAGTGTCGGGATGAGAAATTTGCTTGTATAAGACTGTACTCTGTCCATCGGCCAGTAAAACAGTGTTTTCATCAGGTCTGCTTCACCAGTTTACGGCGCATGTACATCATCAACAATGAGATCTGTTCCCGACTTATCTGTAAAGAACATGAAGCTATGAAAGATGAGCTTTGCAGACAGATGGCAGGCCTGCCTCCAAGGCGACTCCGGTGCTCCAACTACTTCCAACTTCCTCCCTGTGAAAATACGAATTTGCAGAGCCCCAATGGTCTTTAATCCTCAATTAAGAAAGAAGAAAGTGTGAGTGAAAGGCATCAGGCATTCCTTCCTTCTCCTCCAACCGCCACCATCTGTCTCACAGACATGTAATTTTTAAATTAAGCCCTTTGTAATGTCCAGGCTTTGGCCCTACTGTCTAATTTTTCCCGTAACTGGTAACTTTTGTCTCATTTTGCAGTAATGACAATACAGTGTCTATATTGTTGAACAAAGGAAAGAAATGGCAGTTTGGTCCTTGGTAGAGAAAGTTTAGAATATCAGTCATTTAGAGAACTAAGATTATCAGTGTGTAAATGGTAATACAGAAAATAATAAAAACAAGAATGTAGGGAAACAAAATTAGAATAGAAGAGAACCTATATAGGTTGTGGATACAAATAAAGTACAAATAAAAAATCTATTTCAAGTGTAAAAAAAAAGCATTTTAAGTGAAGAGAATTAAGTATGGTACAAAAATAAAAATTTCTCAAATATGAAATAAAAGTTTAAACACAACCTGATGAAGAAAAACCTTGCTAATAATAATAAGAGAAATAATAAATGAAACTAAGAAATGAAATAAAATAGGCAGTATTTTACTCCATTATTGAAATGCCATTTTCTATCTCCTTCCAGCTGTCCATTGTCTCCGTCTCTACAGGTGTTATTGGGAAGACTTGTAGTCTCAGTAATTTAAAAGATTTAGATTAATGCTCCCTTCCAAATGAGAAGGATTTCTGTGACCAGAGTGTTTTCTTCAAGAATTTCCTGTTCTGAGCCCCCTCCTTATGGCTTCTCTTTGATGATTCTCCTTGCCTAGGACCTTCTGTGACTAAGGAACTAAAGGTATATGGAACCACTGCCACATATACTTGGAGTAGCCATATATTGTATTATGTGGTGATTTGCAACACATTTCTATTGATCCTGTGAGTTTTTATGTTTTGAATCTTATCCAGAAGTTTCTTTTTACATCTTATTTTTATAAGGTGTGTAAGATTTTTAGCTGTATTTATTGGGATATGCAGTTTCAGCTGTTTATCATCATATATTGAAAATGTCATACTTGTACAATTATATCACTATTGCCCCTGTGTTCAAAACTAATGAACTTTAATTTTGTGGATCCATTTTGGACTTTATTTCACTCAAATGATTCAACTGTCAATTACTTTGCCAATATCATACTATATTGAGCACTGTAACTTTATATTACATCTTCAAGTGAGGAAAATTACTTCTTCAATTGTTCTTCCTTTTCAATATTGTCTTGGCTATTCTGGAATTTTGGCTTCTCATAGGAACTATAAAATGAATTTGTTGATATCTAAAAATAAGTTGCTGTGGTTTGCAATGGCTCTGTGGTTTACACAGGCTCTACCAATTAAGCTTGAAAGAATCGGATTTTGGCATTACTGAGTCTTCTTATCCATGAAATCCACTTGTTGTGACTTCATCTTTTGAGTCAGAAAATATTATTGTCATAGTTTGTTTATATTCTCATGGAAATTATATAAATATGTTTGTTTGGTTTGTAGCTAAGTACCATTGGAAATGTTAACCTGAACAGTAATGAGCTTTTAATTTTAATATTTATTTATTTTTGGTATATAAGAAAGGGTTTGTCTTTTGTGTATTAAACTTCTATCTTTCTACTGTATCATACATATGTGTTCTTGTGTGTGTATGTGTAAGTGTGTGTGTACATTTACTCATATATCCATTTGGATTTTCTACAGATATAATTGTTTGTGCACCATCCAAAATTCATATTGAAACAAAATATCCAATTCAACAATGTGGAGAGCAGTGTTCTTTTAAAGTGATTAGAGTTTTTTGAAATGACTGAAAAGGTTTAAGCTGATTTTTCTACTTTCCCTTATCATGTAATATCTGGAGACACTGTAGCATTTATTTCCTTTCAAGGTTACAGGCATAAGGTAGATGCTTAGAAGCAGAGACCGGGTCTCCACTAAACAGCAAATCACCACCACTTTAGCCTTTAACTTTCAGCCTCCAGACCCATAAAAAGTTAATACCTATTGTTAATAATTTTCATAATCTTGAGTAGATTACTGTAACACCAGAAACATATATGTCTTAGTCATTGTCCTATTGCTGTGAAGAGATACAATTTACAAGGGCAAATCTTAAAAAGGAAAGCATTTAACTAGGATCCATTTACTGTTTCAGAGGGCAGGGAACATGACACTGGACTGTGGAGAGCTGCATGCAGCCACATCTTAAAGATGGCTCTGGCTTCCGCCCTCCACAGAGAGTCAGTGAGAATCGGCCACAGTCAGAATCAGAGTCAGAAGTCAGAATCAAGGTTCCTGAATAAAACTGCTGAAAGAAGAGCCTGGTGTCGAGACTTCCTTTCGGGACAAGGTTGCTTGCAACACTGGACCAGTAGTGAAAGCTACATCTTGATCTGTAGAAGAAAGAAAATGGATCAGGGATGGGCTTTTGAAACCCCAAAGCCCAACCAGAGACACAGTTCTTCTAACAAGACCACATCTATTCCAACAACACAACACCTCCTAATCCTTCTCAAATAGTGCCACATCCTGATAATTGAGAATTCAAATATATGAGAGTTTGGAGGCCATTCTTTTGTAAACTACCACAAGATATTATAACACCTGAAAACAGTTTTATTTAAATATTTTCTATTTACATATTCCATATATATTTCCATGACTTTTATTTCTTTTGTATTACATCTGCATTCTTGACAATATTGAAAAGGAGTGAGAAAATATAATGTATAATTTTTATTGTTAAATTTTGTAAAAATATTATAGTTACAAGGTTTTATATGGAATTACTATTTTTTAAGAATAAATATTATTTCCTAAGGACATTAATTGAGATAGAAGATGGTACTGAGAGACTATTACGTGCTCTGTGTTCTAATAAGTTATTGATATTGGAAATCTAGGCATCCATATTCATATTTACCTGGCCCTGGACTCTACAAAGGACAAAAGAGCTGAAATGATAAATAAACTAAAGGGAACAGAATATATATGATTATGTATAAAGAATGCAAAGGATTCAGGATCTAAGCACTTGCTTTAAAATTAATTACTTGTGAGAATTAATAACTCATTACTATCATTAGAAGAGTAAATGTTTTAAATTGATTTTGTTTCCAGTTGAAAACAAACCTAAAATGCTGGAGAAATTGCTCAGTGGTTAAATGGACTTGCTGCTATTTCAGAGGCTCCAGTTCCCAATTCTTGCACCTCCTCTCTTCTTGGTGTATCACAAACAAGGTATAACTCCAGTTCCAGGTCTCCAAGACCCCTCTGGACTCTTTTGACACCAAGCATGTACATGGTATACACACACACACACACACACACACACACACACACACACACGGAAAAAAATCTATACACAAAAACATAACTAGAAAAACACTGAATACTGTTTTTAAAGAACTATAACTTAAAAATCTACCTTTACTCTAGTGAACATAGCTGTGAAGTAGACACATAATTTTCTCCTAATTTTTACTTATAGCCTTAATCAAGTAAGTCTCTCTCTCTATGTACATATATGCATACATATATGTATATATATTCCTTTTGAACACATAATCAATAAATGCATTATGTAAAAAATCAGCCTTAATGCCATTTGCTTAAGGAATTTTGAATTAAACAGTAAGTATCAGAGTCTATCTTAGGTAAAGTTCTCTATAAGACCCTCGATGGAAGTGGTTACCTTATCATTTATTCAAAATATATTCTCAGCAGAAACCTTTAGAGGAATGAAGGGAAGTATAGAGGAAGAGAGCAGAATAAAGACATAGTTTCTAGTGAAATCTAGACTCATCATGAACTCACAATAGAACTCAAGTGTTTTACAGAGGCTGTCTCAGCAACAGTTGGCCCTCTGCCTGGTGGCTGGTGAAGCAGTTCCAGGAGCCCAAGATAGATCCTAAGGGAATGTTGAAGTAAATGAAGGCTTTTGGAGCATCCAGAGCTGGTTTCCAAGGGATCATCATGAATCTGGGTAAGATACCAACTGTTGTCAGTTACAGACCTCAGTCATTGGAATTCTTTCCCTGCATATTAAAGTAAAATCATTTGGCTGTATTAGAAACAAAGGGTGCAGAAAATGAGAAGCATCATCTATCTGGTATCCCTAAGGTATTTTTTTCTTCCCAAAGCTGATTTCTCACAAATCAAACTTAGCAACTTCTGTTAATCTTTTAATAAGTGAAGAAACAAGACACATTCTGTAGATTTTCTCTCATATGTGGAATGCTTTTCAGTCCTCCGCACCCAGTTCTAGATATTATATCTCTAAGAATGTGACTCTTATTCTTGGCTCTCCAAATGTTCCTGAAACAAAACTGGAAGAAGTACTTATCACAACTTTATAAATGAGCAAGGCATAATCAAAGACAGACTAATGCCAATCACATTTTTCCCTTGATCTTTATAAAACAAGGGACCGAATTCAGTTTCTGACCCACTCTTTCCACTATGCTACAACCTCTAATGAAAAAACAAGCTCAATCATTGAAACTTTGTCTCCTTAAAATATACTAATATTAAACATATCAAAAATGCATCTACCTGAGTGCTTTATGAGATGACATAAAGAAAAGCACTTAGAAGCTGGAACATTTAAGATCTACATGTCACTATGTGACCATGAGCATTTCATGCTGAATGTCCAATTTCTTCTCAGAAAACTGACAGGTAATGAAAACACCTTAGCTGTGAGGTTATATGGTTATATTTGCAAAAGATTAAATGTGGGTATATATTATAAATCTTGTCAAGTATTGACATTATTATTATGTTCACTTAGCAAGACAAAACATTACACAGTTGTTTCCAGATTACCACTACACCTAAGTTTTAAATTTATCTTCCAGAAGGTTTTAGCAATCACAAATAGTAGGTTCCTAGACATGAATTTATGATTAGGAAATATCTTGTCCATCCTAATGCCTGAAAAAGTTCACTTTCCTTTCTTTGCCTGGAGCTTAATGTCACTTTGATGTCAGATGTCCTGCAGAGCTTGAAAATGTATGCACACTTTCCTAATGATTTGCCTCCTTTTTTATGTAAGTGTATCATTTACTGCTTGAGTACCAGATTTTGTTAATACTGTGATGCTGTTTTGCAAAAGAAAAATCTTTAAACTCTACTGTTTCCATTTCCCTGTGACCTCAGTTAAAACCTTGAATAGAATTCACAAAAGCAGTTTGATCTATAAAATATGAAGCACTAAATATTTTTCTTTCAAAAGCAAAAAAAATTTCTAAGGTTTTAAAATAGGTCTCTGACTAGTATTTTTACAATATGTGCCTAATGTAAATTATTTTTCACTCAGGACAGTGAGTTGATTAGAGGTTCTTTCAAGAGCTAGGCTACAAAATGAACCATCTGTGTCTCTATAACATATCCATGAGAAGCTCTGGAGAAGAGAGAAGTCACTGCTGCATTCTGAACAATTTTAGTCTTTCTACTATAAACACAGTATTCTATTCAAAGATAATCTAATACAACTATACCTTCAGGTTTTAGTTAACCAAACTATCCAGATTTAAAGAAGGTACCTAAAATAAACTCTAGTATCTATATGTGATGCACTTGGTAACAGAAGAAAATATTTCCCTAAATATATAGCCATTAACACTTGAAACATCTATAGTTTTCCTTTGATTGGTTGATCAATTGAGCTGAATTGGATCCAGCAAGCAGTGGCTGTGTGGGGCTAATGATGTAAAGGGTAGGCTTATATTAAGAGCCTGCTATGTTAAGTGCTTTGTTGATTATTTAAACTCCAATATTGCACAATTAAAAAGAAAAGAAAATAGATGAAAAAATGTCAGGAGGAAAAGAGAAAGAAAGAAAGAGGAAAGATGAGAGGCGAAGGGAGATGATATTATGGAGATCTTAGTGCCTTCTACCATTGTGTTTTGAAATCTGCAGTACATGGGCCACCTTTGAGATCAAAACATGATCCACACAGTAAGAATCAAGTCCTTCAGTTCATTTGAGAACAGTGAAAAAAATGCAACAGGAAGTTTAAATAAAACTGAACTTGTATTTATTATTTGTATACTTTTAAATGTTTCATGTCAAATTGTAAAATAAGAAACAGTACATTAGGTCAAGAAGAAGATTCTTGTTTCCTTCCCATTACTTCAACACAGGCTCTACCTATAGTCATAGAATTAGCTAATTATCCTGCTTCTCTTCCTGCTTCTCTAAAATGCCATAATCACCTATCTCATTGTGCACTAGCCTCACTAATGTCCACATTGATTTCTAATAAGGCCACTATCGTAGAACAACTAGCTCATGATGTGTTGATTCATTCACTGTGATGCACTTCAAACATTTAAAATATCTAGTGGCTATTTTTAATTAATGTATAGTCCTAAAACATATAGCATTATATGCTTTGATTATTTCCATAAATCAAAAATAAATGTTTCAAATGAGGTGACAGCTACTAACTGCTGCTGATATGGGAATGTTTTTTTTTTAATTTTATTCTTATGAATCAAAAGCTAAAACAATGTAATAGTATATAAAATGGAGTTCATTAAGCAAAGAGATCAGCTGTCTGATCCTCTGTTATAAATGTCAGCCAATGAAATTAAAAACAAGAAAATCATCATTAGAGTCTTCTTTTCTATTTTCTTTTATAAGTTTTCATTTGATGAGGAAAAATAGTATTTTATTTATTAATAAACATGAGATAGTCATACAGTGGTACCCATTTTGCTTATGTAATAGTAATTCCACTCATTAATATATTAAATGAAAGTTAAAGACATTTCACTTTCAGGTCCTCATCCTACCTACTTAGAGAAAAGGAATTCTTGCATTGATTGTATTACTTGCAAACCCATACTGGGTCATCCTAAAGACCAACTAAAGACTCATACTAGATTGAATCTCAGGTGGTCATACTGCACTACATCAATTATGGAAAATTACATTCCATATATGATAAATTAATTTATTTTATAAGAAGATGATAAAATAACATTTCATTTGTGGTCCTAGAGATAGAATGCCAGAACATTCTTTTTTATTCATGTCTTTCTATTCTTTGCTCCACTTCAACCTCTGCATAGGCTACCCTTAAACGTTTGACAGGTTGTGGTTTTGTTGAATGCATATTACTATTTTGGCATGTTTATATTATTAGTTTTATAAAGCTAGGCCATTTAAAATTGGTATTTTCTTGGATATTTTTAGCAGCTTATGTTTAATATTCCATGATGCCATACAAACTGTGAGGTCCATTTAATATTCCCTCATATCTAAAGACAATTTTCTCTTATTTTATCTTGCTAACTGTATTTCTCATATCACACATGTGGATTTTCAAAACACCTCCAATACCCATATGTGTGATACTATGGAACAAAAATAGTGCATTAATCTCTCTGGGAAGAACAGATAGGTGTAAAATGAGTGACAGTGGCATTAAGAATAAATAAGTACAAGGTACAATGCCTAAAAAGAGAATCTATTTACATGGGGAGATAATAAGTTGAGGGTAATTATTTTTAACAAAGTCACCTTGTAAAGAAAGTGTATTTTCATATTTTTACCAATGTATTCCCAAACAAACACAAAACAAAAATGGTAAAGACATTTTGCCAGGAACTGTCTATGTATTCAAACAGGTGTGAGCAAGTTCTGCATAAGAATTTCATTGAGGGTACATTGATTTTTACAAGCACAGGTAATGCTTCTTTGTATAAACACACAATCAAACTCTGGAAGTTCTATGCACTAAGACACCACTAACACTTTTATTTGGAAAATGAATGTTACTTAATTGAGAAATTAATGGCATTGCATAATTATTGCCATGTTGGTCATTGTGATTTGTAGGCTACAGAGCTAGATAGGAATATTGATGCCTTCTCCCTTGGCAGCTTGTATAGCACCTTCTGATACTATGAGAATTATTCTTTATTATCTAAGTCCTGTCTCAAAATATGTATTGTCATCAAAAATGAGATATCTATTACCTTAAAGTTAGTAGAAGAAAGGTGGGGAGGGTGGACCTGTGAGGAATGGGAATCGAGTATGATGAGGGTGTATTGTACAAAATTTCTAAGTAAATTTATTTAAATATTGGGAAAAATATCAGTGGAAATTGCCAATATTGTTTTGAGAGTATTTTTGGCTCCCTGACCAACAACTGGAAGGGAGATTTCCCATGACTGGAATAGAGAAGTCCATTAGATAATATAGGACTCTTGGATGGAACATTATCACTCCATATAACATAATAACATTATATATGCATTTTAACATAAAATTATTTATCCATGCCTTTTTAAACATCATTAACATATATGGCCATGATAGTCTGAACAAACCTGATCTCATCATCTCATCATGCATCCTGGGTAGTGTTAGTTTTCTCTCTCTCTCTCTCTCTCTCTCTCTCTCTCTCTCTCTCTCTCTCTCTCTCTCTCTCTCTCTGTTTTCCTACCCTCCAACTAAACTCCCACTCTCATTTTGTCACATCCTGTTCATAACACCTGTTGCCTATCACCACTTCCCCTAGTGCTTGTTCTCCCAACCCCCCCAGTCTTTTCCTATTCTTACTTTTCTGCTTATATACTCTAATCTAAACATTTGAAGCTTATATCCACAAATAAATGAGAATATGCAACATTTGACTGTCTGAGCCTGAATTATTTTTTTAATATAATATTTTCCAGTTTTACCCTGTGACCTGCAAATTTCATGGTTTCATTTTTCTTAATAACTAAACAGAATTTCAGTGTGTATATTACCTCATTTTCATTATTCATTCATTCCCTGAAAGACTTCTTGGTTGTTTCAGTTTCCCAGCTATTATAGAGAAACACCACAACACACATTGCTGAGCAAGAATCTCTGTAATAGGACATGGCATCCTTTGTGTACACTCTAAGTAGTAGTGGTCTCAGGTTTACAACCTGAGTTCAATCTCCCGGACACATACGAAGAAAGTTGAATAGTGTGGTATGCATCAAAAATCACAACAGTTCTATGGAAAGACAAAAGCCAGGAGAATTGAAGAAAGCCTAAGAGAACATAGCACAAAAGAAAGTGGAAGGTGAGAACAAACTTCGTAAATGTCCTCTGACCTCCACGTGCCTTCTGTATCATGTGTGAACCCATATTCATTCGCACACAATCACCCAACCAATTTCGTAGTTTTTAAAAATATTTTGCATAACTATTTTGTTTTTTGAAAATCTATTTGTATATTAGTGTCTGCATTCAAGCAGACAACAAGTTAATTACAGAAATTATCTGATTCAGGTAAAGATTTCTGTACCTAGCTAATGCATATGAAATGTGCATTAGCTTCATCTCCAAAATAATGCCCAAATTTTAATAGTGGTTCTACCACTAGTCATTTCTATTATCTTGTTCAAATTATTTTTTATATTTTTATCTGTGTGGTGAGATACATAGTATTCAGGTTATCTAGGTCTGTGAAGCTCCAAAAATTCATGGCTTATAAAGTACCTACTGCCTTAAATAAGAGTTTATTGTGTATTTCATAAGTGAATCAACAAACTAATAAGCACATGACAGAGTAAAAACAATTAACAAACATATGTTAGGCAGTCTAAAAACTTATACTTAAAATCAGATGTAAAGGCAGACATGACAAGTCAGAATAGAAATGCAAAATGTCATAAGAAATTACTCTGAACTATTTCATGCCAACAAATTGAATAAGCTAGAACAAACTGATGAGTTCTTAGACCTAAAGTCCAATCAAAGAAAAACAATTAGAAAGAAACATAAAATCTTCAAAGGTGTATAATGAATAAGGAGATTTAATCAGTTATTTATAAAAATTAAAAGCAGTAAAGCCTGGGGAATCCAATGACTTCATTGTTGGGTTCTACCCAGCATTCTAAAAACTATTCACAATTCTTACTTTTTAAATTTTTGTTTTAAGAAAACTGAATGAGCTGAAATTATATATTCATTTTGTAAAGCTGACATTAACCTTATATAAAAACCAAGAATGGTATGATAAAAAGATATATTACTTATCCTAGTAACTATTAATTTAAAAAATGCTTTAGAACTCCATGTTAGTAAATCATGTTAGAAAGAATTATTCACCAGGACCAAAGGGAATTTACCCGTGCTTTTAAGAACAAATCACTATATGCATATCAAGAAAATCCATATGATTAACACAATATATGGAAATAGCTCAGTATATATAAAAAAATCAATCACTCCTTTGGTTTATTGTTTGATTCAAATGTTTTTGTTTGGGGAACTGTTTTATTTATTTATTTATTTTTTTTTTTGCAAAATCTTAAAAGTTAAATACCATAAATAACTTCTGGATGGTCTGTAGAACTTAATGGGGACAGGGCTGTACCATTGGCTCAGATGTTAAGAGAACTTGGTACTCTGCCAAAAAAACCTGGGTTCGATTCCCAGTACTTACATGGTGATGGCAAGCAACTATCCTTACTCTAATTCCAGGAGATCTGAACCCTTTTCTTACCTCTGTGGGCATCAGGAATACACATGGTGCACATAAACTCACTCAGACACAAACACAGAATAACAGAATATTTATAATAATAATAATAATAATAATAAACTCAATGGGAATGTTGAGTTTATTATTTTTATTTTATGTGCACTGGTGTTTTGCCTGCATGTTTGTCTGTGTGAGGGTGTCAGATCTTGAAACCATAGACAGCTGTGAGCTGCCATGTGGGTGCTGAGAACTGAGCCCTGGTCCTTTGGAAAAGCAATCAGTGCTCTAACCCTCAAGCCATCTCTCTAGCCCCCACTTCTAGATTTTTTTTTAAGTTACTGATTTATTTACTATCTCTATTTTTTATAAGCCAGTGAAAATGATTTTGACACAATCCCACTCTTTCATGATAAAACCTCTCTTCAAATCAGGTGTAAAAAAAATTAACTTTAAAAAGACTTTCATTAAAAAGCTCACATCTAGTATCATAACTGATGTTGACAGTGATACATACACTACCACTTCTGTTCAACATAATGCCAGAATAACAAAGGCAAATAGGCAAAAAAAAAAACCCCACAAGTCAACCATAGTGTAAATTATTGATTTAAATTTTCCTTGTTTGAGGATGGTATTATATTACATACACACACAAATACACACATACACAAATGCACATACACACAACAACACACACACAATAGTCTTCTATAAAGAAAAATTTTCAAGGATGCACACATACAAAATAACCACTAAAATGAGTTCATTTAGTAAATAATAGTCTATAAGATCAACAATATTTAAATTAAATATTTAAATTAAACATTTAAAGTGTTCTCTTATGTTAAGAATTAACTATATAAAAATAATTTAAGAAAATGTCATAACTATAAAGAGAAATAAAATAATTAAAGAAAAGAGAAATTAATATAAAATATAATAAAACACAAAAATGTTATAATTAATATAAAGTTCATATAAAATGAAATTAAAAAACAATTTATCCTGAGAAAATTTTTAACAGTAAATGACATTTATAAGGAAAAAGTTGAAAAACTCTCAATAAATAAAAAGTTCATGTTCACAAATTAAAATGATCATTACTATTTAAAAGTTCATGTTATTTAAATTGAAGTAAGAAATAATGCATTCTCCATCAGAATACCACCATTCAACAGAATAATAAATGTAGCATCTGAACACCTACGCTACCTGTATCATTAGCGAGTTGAGCCTGGGCCTGGAGACGAAGACACACAGACTGCTGAGTTATTTATGCAGGGAAAATGCCGTTTATTTATTTTTTTTTTTAAAGATTTATTTATTTATTATGCATACAGTTTTACAGAAGAGGGCACCAGACCTCATCATAGATGGTTGTGAGCCACCATGTGGTTTTGCTGGGAATTGAACTCAGGTCCTCTGGAAGAACAGTCAGTGCTCTTAACCTCTGAGCCATCTCTCCAGCCCCGAAAATGCCGTTTATTGAGGCTCAAGCTCAGACTTACACACCCAATGCAAAGCACAGGTGGAAATTCCTCAGGTGCCTGGAAATTACTAACTTAGATAAACAATTTATCCCCAGGTGGGTGGTATATTACTGACTTGTAGCAAATAACTTAGGCTCACTATTCTAACTTAAACTCATCTGCTCTAACCTCCACAGGCAAGAAACCAGAAACTAAGCACAGAATGTACAGCCAGCAATCCACAAGCCTTTGCCTCATGGATCCTGGTACAGAGAAAGGTCATGCAGGGGCCTACAAATAAACACAGTCCTAAAATGTATTAGGACAAAATATGCTAATTCCCAGAAAAATATTGGGAAAAATTAACAAGCTAAGAGGAACAAATCCTACCTAACATAGTATGTACTACAAAGTCACATAAGCACATGCAAGTGAACACATAGATCAATGTAACAGGTTAGAAAGTCCAGAAATAAATCTACATTTTTAGAAACAGCCAACGGTTAATAATATGTTCTTAAACATTCATTAAGCAAGAGTATGTTATTTAAATGATACAAGTAAAACTCAATATATTCATGCAGAAAAGTAAAATTTAATAATTATCTCATGCATTATAAAAACTAAAAATAAAAATGATTAAAACATTAAATGCCAAATTTGAGAATATATAACTACTGGAAGAAAATATAAGGTCTATGAACATTATCTACCATACTCTGTAAAATATTATTTTAAGATGTTTTACATTTATGTGAGCTGTGGAACATTTATTTAATGATGCAAATATGTGTTGCATTTATTTATGTTGCATTTGTTTAACTCTAAGAAGCTTTATTACTTTAGCTGTCTAAAACACTTGATGGTCTAATAAAGAACTGAACAGCCAATAGCAAAGCAGGAGAAAGGATAGAAGAGGCTGGCAGGCAGAAAGAATAAAATAAGGATTAAAAAGAGAAGAGAAAGCAAGAGAACAACAAGAGGAGGAGACCAAGGACCAGCCATACAGCCACACAGTCACACAACCAGCCACGGAGAAAGAGAGAAAGTAAGAAAAATTCCAGAGGCAAAGAATATATGGGATAATTTAAAGTTAGGAAAAGCTACAAGAAACAAGCCAAGCTAAGGCTGGGCATTTATATTTATGAATAAGTCTCCTTGTATGATTTATTTGGGAACTAAGTGGCAGGCCTCAGAAAAGAACAAATATTAAAAGAGTAAAAACAAACAACATTTTGGTGTCCATTGGGGGGCTTCAGTAAAAGAGAATACAACATTAGCCTATGAATATTAAAGCCTACAAATAGCCTGAATATTTTTTTTGATGTGGTAAAAAAATTTAAAAAACTTAAGCAACAAAAACAATAATAAGCAATTGACCTATGTAAATAAAACTCTACTGTATTTTGAAAATCAGCAGAATAAAGAATCATCTACAAATAAAAGTCATGTAAGACAACTGTGGTAGCTCATGCTTGTAACCACTTATTGGGAAACTAGTCAAGAGGATTTTTGCAAAGCAAGACTATTTGGACCACAGACTGAGACCTCATCTCAAAACAAAAAAGAAACAAAACCCAAAATTTAGAGAAGAAAAGTAAAACATTTTAAACAGTGCAGCTAATAATGGGTTCATATTTAAAACATGTCATGTAACAGCTTCAAACGATTAAGTCAGAAGAAAACAATCAGATTAAAAATTAACACACAGGTTGTATAGACAAGTCTCAAAAAAGATACATTTATGATCAATAAGCATAATAAAAATGATCAATGTCTTAAATGACCAAATAAATGCAAATTATGTCACAGTGGAATGTGAACTCAGACCTATTAAATGAATACTACAAAAAAGTAAAATATATTCACAGTTGTTGGAGATACAGTGAAAGGAAAGTTTGTAAGTACTATTTGTGGGAATGCAAATTAATAAATTCCTCATAAGGAGCAATGTATAAAAGCCTCAAAACTAAAACAAACAAATTAAAATAAATAAAAAAATTATTTAAAGATCCATCAGTTTCACTCCATACACATATACATATATACAAAATAATTGAAACGTCTTTTAAAAAGAAATCTATTTTCTATGTTCACACAGCATTTTCACAATAACCAAAATATGAAGCAGTTGAAGTGTTTCTCCATGAGTAAATCAATAAAACATGTTGGATATAAACATAAATATTATTTGACCATAAAATAAGAAAATTTTGTAATTTGCAACAACATAAAATTATCTATCGGCCATTGTGTTATAGGTAGTAGATCAGGCAATCAATGCTTCATTTATATGTGGAATCTCAACACTGTTGAACCCATGGACAAATAGCTCAGTGGTGATTAGCAGAGGGCGAAACTGGAATGGGGAGATGGAAAAATTAGAAATAGTGGATAAGTACGCATAGTTTCAATTGGACATGAGATGTAACTGATGACCTCTTCCTCAGCATGATGACCACAAGTAATTCTACTGTATTGTACAATCCAAATCTAATTTTTACAATGTATGTATTGAGTGCATACCACTACGAGCATAGACTCTTTCTAGCATGGATCACAGCAGACATATATTATCTCATAACCACCTGTAAATCCAGTTCTGGGGAATCTAACACCCACTTATGCTTCCATGGGCATTGCACTCTCATGCACAAACCCACACTCAGACACAAACATATGCACATAATTTAAAATAATTTTTTCAGCACAAGTTTTTAAGCCTAGAATATACAGTTGCTATGCAACAAGTTCTTAACACAAAAAGACAAAAGACAGCTTGAAGGAATTCCTCCTGATGGTTTGGAACTCTTTGAGAACCTAAAATAATGACTGCAATGAATCTTTATACATTAAATGTATGCCACAAAGCATGTATATGGTGATCATGTGTGTGTGTGTGTGTGTGTGTGTGTGTGTGTGTGTGTGTAACTTAGTTACTAAAGATAACAAAACACAATGAAATCCACAAGAAAAATTGTTAAATGTAGAACATAAAAAATGTGTGAGTAGGGTGGTGGAAAATTATTTTATTTACTTATTTTTCATAAAAGATATTTCAATCATGCCTTCTCTTCCTCTAACTTCTCATCTCCACCTCGCTACCCACCCAACCACATGTTCTTTCTCTCTTTTTTAAGAGAACCAAAACAAAACACAGCAAAAGAATAAAAACTAAAATAAACAAAAAGACAGTAAGGGACAACATGCTAAAACCACACAAAATGAAACAGCCCACACACAAGACAAAAGAAAAATTAAGTTGACCCTGTGTTGACCAGCTACTCCTCTGCATGAGTCTCAGTTCAGGTGACCTAAGATAGACAGACACAGTTGATTTCATTGTTCATCTCAGTGTCTCACATTGTGTCTTACAGAGAGAGAAGCTTGGTGCAAGTACATATCAGTCCAAGGTAAATTTATGGCAAGTACATAGCCTGATACAAAAATGGGAGAGAAAAACATCATGAAATAATTACAGGTTTGAACAACAAATAATTTGCCTCCAGAGAAGAACACTTGCACTTGAGTGGATAGGGTGAATAAAAATGATGAAACATATGAAATATCACTCTATTTACTATTGTATGTAGTTAAAGTTGGCTTGATTGGAGACTGATATTCTAAAATAATGCATTGGAACAAACACTCTGGGAAATAAAAACAGAATGAATTAGAGAGCTAAAAAGAGGAGGCCATCAGAAGCTGACCATTATCTATATATATATGCAGCCCTCCCTTCAGTTCACCAGCCTTCTGTCGTTAATCACTTCCCAGGCCATCCCTGCTTTTTCTGCCTCTGAGACTAAAAACCCTGAGTATGGGCCAATTTCAGAGAACTTGTTCCTTGGTAAAATAAGAGATAATTGGCTTTGGTTTTTTGTTGTTGTTTTTGTTTTGGGTTTATTTTTTGCTTTTGTTTTGTTTTGTTTTTTGTTTTCTTTTTGTTTTTTAGGCTTTTTTTTTTTTTAACCAAAATTGACCCTTTTATACTACCAACTGATATTGATAGGTTGAAGGTTTTTATGTTGGGTTTTTTTTTTTTTTGGTCTATTACAAAGAGAAGTTCCCATGATGACTGATAAATATACACATCGGTGTGTATAAAGATAAATGTTTATAGATTATTATTCAGGATTATGCTAATTTAGTAAATTAATAGCTATAGATTGTCCTCCAATAACCATGATTCCACTAGTAGTAATTAATATCTATATTTCTAGTACCAGGTAAAGAAGTATACAAAGATCTAACTCCATCCATCATAATGTTTCTCATTTTTGATGTGGGAAAATCTCTCTCTCTCTCTCTCTCTCTCTCTCTCTCTCTCTCTCTCTCTCTCTCTCTCTCTCTCTCCAAGATAACAAGAGGCTATCTGGTTATTTTGTGCCCCAAGTAGGACACCAGATGAGGTGCTTATCTAATTAATCTTTATCAATAAAAAATTTTAAGTCAGATATCAGGGAAGAACCTGAATTATCAGAGAGGTTGAGAAGCCCACCAGTGAACTCCTCTCTTTCCCAGTCCTCAATCCAAAAGGACAGAGGTTCTCTCTCAGCCCTGCCTTACTACGTCCTATCTCCTATGTGTCTTCAGTCCTCCAAACTCTATAGTTAATTTTGGTCAGCTAGTGGATAGCTCTGCTCTCTGACTAAAAGCAAACTTTATTGTCAGAATGCAATCAAAATATCATACAACAACAAGGTATGGTATCCCTCTTGTTAAGTAGATCTTAACTCCATTTAGAGAACTAGGAGCCAGCTGTAAGTTATGTGTGTCATTACTACAATGTAAAGGTTATCATGACATGGAGGTTGTGGTGGTTTACAGGCATCATAGCTGAGTGGGACTGTTGGTTGCTTTTCTCTTTTATACATTTGCCTGGTACCCTCTGGTACCATGAATGCTAGTCCTCAGGAAGGGAACATTCTGGTCATTTCAAGCTCAGGAACCTCTGGCCCTTGGTCTGAGTGTATGGTGTCTTCAGCAATAATAACTTGCCTTCCACCTCTAGCAGGTAACAGAGGGCAATAGCAATTGGTTGTATGTTTGGGGAAGTCTCTCAAACAATTTAAGACATGGCTTCTCAGGTCTGATATTAGGATTTTTGTTAGATGGTCTTTGACTGTTGGAGACAGAACCGTTGAGTTGGTGAGAAAAGTTAATAAAAAATGCAGTGTAAAAATATACATATAGAGTTTTAGTAATTTTCTCTGTTCTTTTTCCAGATCACTTGCTATTGCAGAAATCTGACTTGGCAAACATACTAGGGGGAACTCTTTTCTGCTAAAGTCTCCCTACTATTCCCTGCACTCAAATCATTTCTATTTCTTTGAACGTTCTCTTTTGTCTTTCATCTTTGTCTTCTAGACTTTTTCTCAAAGTACTTATTTGATTGGGTTGGTCCCATCCAGGATAATATTTCTTATTTTCTTAAGTCCAGTTGATTGTGCATAAAAATTATATATGTTCCTTGACTTATCATGATACCTAGTGATTAGAGTGAAATAATCATGTCTGCAAGGTAATACAATGCAAACTACGGTAATATGAGATATATACAACAGTGAATAAGAATTAAATTACAAAGACATTAGACAAACATAATGACAGACATTTTCTTTATCCTAGTGTGATGATAAATATTCCCATATGTAAATATCAAAGGGGAGGGGTTACCAGGGATACAAATATAAAAATCTACTTCTTACCTTTGAGTGGCAAGCACTGTATTGATCCATCTCCACAACTCTAAGTGCTTTCTTAAAAGCCCTCAGAAAGAAAAAATGGCATTAAAACATTGATTTTGAATTTCTACCTTTTGTGACTATATCACAATGAATTTATATTTTTAATCACCCAGTACTTTTGTTACTGCAGCCATTCTACACTCTGTTTATAAAAGAAAACATGGGTCATATATCTCTCTAGATTGCACCTTCCATCAAATATTCCTTTCCCTAAAGCTAGCTTATTTTACCAAAAATACAATAAGACTAGTTTTATCCCATGTCTTGGTAACTGGTGTCCATATAGAGTGGAAAACTTTTGGTTTCAGATGTATGGTTGACTCGGGTCCTTGCTGTGAAGAAGGTTTACTGTGCATGGTCCCTCTGGTGTTAATCTATGGGCTTTAATGCAGCAACATGAAGTATTTATGAGTTCAAACAATGTTCAACTCATCAATGAACAGCAGAAGCCAAGGAGACATTGAAAGCTGGTTCTATAATTCTTGGATAATGTCCATGAAATATTTGATCTGTTTTGTGAACAACTTCCATTGCAGTACCACTTTCAGACCCCAAACCACTAAATCCTGAAATTTACACTACAGGAAAACTTAACATGGGCATGAATATTCTGTTCTTGGAGCAACAGAAATAAACTAGTCTTTACCAATTAGTTTTACCTAATCTATGAGTGCTGCTTTTGTTCAATAGCTATTCTGAGAAGTACAAGCAATAAAGTAGGGAAGGAAAAGTTTAGTTATCCAACTCCTTAGAAGCAATCCCACACTCAGAAAAGAATATTTGGTTTCTTTACAAAGAATAAAGACACTTTTCTTGATCACCTGTATTAATCTCTTGCTCCATCTACTTTATCCTTCATTGTTCCTGTGGCTACATTTATTTTAAGTCATGAGATCCATAATTACATCATATAATCATTTTCAAAGAAAAGAATTTTTGTACATTGCTCAATGCAGCATCTCAGGGTCTGTGAATAATCCTTAGATTATAGTAGTTGTTCAAATGGTATTACCAAGAGAAAGATTATATATGATAAAGAACAATAATGAATGTGGATTTCCAATTTCGATTTCAGGCTATTTTAATTCTGTCTTTCACTCTATGATGAATTTTTTGTAATAATGTGTCTTCTTTAGGATTTTCATTGTATAATGTAAATGCTTAGAATAATAAGACAACTTAAAGCATTTCTTAACACTTCATCAATGTGCCAAGTTTGCCAAAACAATCAATGTGCCATTTTTTACTTTATGTTTTCAATAGCATTTGTGAATTGAAAAGTCTTCTTATTGCTAAATTACAATTTCATGACAAATTAAGAGTCATATCAATGCTTGAAGAAATTAGAATGTGACAAATGCAAGAGGTTGACTGTAGCAACAAAATAGTATTAAAAACCTAGTTTACATTATCAAATATAAGTGCTACTTCAATTATCTTATAAAGGACATGATTATTATTTGAGTTTTTCAAAACAGAAAAAAAAACATCTCTTTGGCAGACACAACAATGATAGGTTTTGTTCACAGTATAATGGAAATATTCTAATGGCACTTATGATCTGAGCAGTCAAATAAAAAAAGTCAGAAGAGAGAATACAAAAGTAAATGTTTATGTTAGAACTGTGTTGCTGCTCATCTCTGATGTTTACTTAGAAGCTGAGTGATGCAGACAGACAGGGATGTCTTGCTGTATGATAAAGCCAACTCCCACCATACTCTCCCACCAAAGTATGTCTTCCCTTCCTCCACTGTCTTACCTCCAGCCACCTCATTCTCAAGTCTGGGCTTTAACAAAGCTGCATGTTTCAATAGGAAAAATAGCATAGACTAGAATATGAAATTTTTAACCTGCTGCTTTTTCCTTAAAGATTTTAATTAACAAAGTAAATGTACATTCAAATGGACTCTTACAGTAGCATCAAATCAGAATATATATCATGAGGTTATCCTTTATTGATAGATTTGTTTTCTGATAATATCTATACGACACAACAGAGGAGATTAGCTTAGAGTTAACTTCTAAATACTTGGATTTCCATTCAACTGATCTCATATACACTATAGCTCACACATACAAATTGGAATATTAGCCACACATATTTTGCATTGAACATCATTCATCTTTAGGAGTTCTATTATTTTTACTTTGTGAGCTTGAATATTTGTCTGCATGAATAGATATAAACCATGTGTGGACAGTATATGGAAAGGCAAAAAAAAGAGAGATTCCCTGGAAGTAGAGTTACAGGTGTTGTGAACCTCTGTGAGGGTCCAGGGAATTTAATCCAGGTCTTGTGGAAGAACAGCAATCATATCTGTCCAGCTCCATCCTTTAGGCATTTCTAATCAGAGTTTGCAAACTTTCTGTAATGAATCCAATAGTAAATGTCTGGAACTTCGTGTGCTGTACAGACTGTCACAACTAGTCAACCCTGCCCTTGTAACTCTTACATACCTACTATATATATATGTTGCATCTGTGATCCAATAAAATTTTATTTATACCAACAGGTCACTGGTTATATTTTTACTGCAGGATCTAGTTTCAATTCCTGACCTTTAAAAGGAGAATAACAATGGCAATGCTGTCATTTTTACAGAGCCAATGTCACTTATCAAGTACTTAAAAAGAAATAGTCTCACATACTATAAACTGCAATGATTTTACATGTTATTAATATTTTCATAGTTTTAGTTTTTACCCCATAAGATACTTTCATCTGAAAACATCATATGATGATCCTTCAATACCACAGAAAATAACTTCACTTGCTTCCATGAGAAGTCTGCTTATAAGCTATCCATAATACTGAAATGCAGAATTTGGACAATAAAAGCAGGATTTGGAGTGTCAAACACTAATGATTCATTTATGAAAAAAAAATGTGACATAAATTCATCACTGTATCTGATATAGCTAATGAAAATGCAGGATTAAATTATGAAAAGAAATAAAATTGATGACACAAAATGAAGGATGTGAAATATGATACTCTTTTTCAGTGTGTTACCTTAAGGACATAGAATGTTCTGAAATGGATTTACATCAAGAGTGCTAAGGGGTGATGCTATCCATTTAAATAGATTTTAATTCATTTTAAATTATACTTGAAATACAAAGCACATGAGATGACCACATTAAAGAGTCATTGTTGAGCAAGACAGAGCTGGAAAGCAGTTTCCCAGGCTGCTTGGGAATACTGAGCAGAGACAATGGCGCTTTTGCTAGGGAATTTGGGAGAGCACGTTTTATGGACATCTCTGAGGAGCAATTAAACTAACTGAATTCAATTAAAAATTGGCCTTCAACCAAGAGGATATGAACTTAGCCAGGAGAATATAGCCATGTATTTAAAAAAAAAAAAAGCTATACTTGCAAGCAAGCCACAAGGATCTCTATGATTCTTTCAGATGCTTTGATGACTGAGATGGTGTTATTGCCATAATAGCAAATCATTTTAATAAGCAAGAACCTTCAGGTGTTATCTCCAGGTCACTGCTTCAGAACCTGAGCTACAGAACTGAGTAAAACTCTAGCCACATTATTTAACTAGAAATTGCTTTTGCACCTGCCTTAGGATTTCTATTGCCTTGAAGAGACACCTTGACCATGGCAACTCTTTTTGTTTGTTTTTTTTTAAAATTTTATATCCTGATCACAGTTTTCCCTTCCTTCTCTCCTCCCAGTCCCTTCCCTAACTCCCCTGTTTCCACCCCTCCCATGAGTATCGACAAAATATGACATATCAAGTTGCATTAACATTAAGCACCTTCTCATGTATTAAAGCTGGGCAAGGTGACCCAGTATGAGGAGTAGGGTCCCAACAGCCAGATAAAAAAGTCCAAAACATCCCCTGTTTCTATTGTTATGGGTCCCACGAAAGGACCAAACTACACAAGTTTAACACATACGCAGAGGCCTTTGGTAATTCCATGCAGGCTTCCAGGTTGTCAGTTCAGTCTCTGTGAGCCCCTGTGAGTGAAGCCAGGTTAGTTGATTCTGTGAATTTTCTTGCGTTATCCTTGACTCCTCTGGTTCCTACAGTCCTTTCTCCCCTCTTCTTCAAGATTCCCCGAGTTCCACCTAATGTTTGGTTGTGCGTCTGCATTTGTTCCCATCACATGCTGGATGAAGCCGCTCTGATGATAACTGGACTAAGAACCAATCTATGTGCAAAGCAGAATATCATTAGGCATCATTACACTGACTTTTTGGATTTTTGCCTCTGGTCATGTTTGGTTCTATCCTAGGTCTCAGGGTGATTCAGCCTGTGGGTCCTGGTGCTCCAGGCAGTGTCAGAGATAGGCTTACACTCCTAGCATGGGTTTTAAGCTAGATGAGCCATCGGTTGACCACTTCCTCAATCTCTAGACCACCCTTACCTCAGTACATCCCATAGGTAGGACAGACTGTAGATCGAAGGTTTTATGGCTACATTGATTTGACACTACCTTCATTTAAGTCTTGGCTGGTCACAGGAAATGGCCAGTTTAGGCTTCATATCTGCTATTGCGAGGAGTCTTAGCTGGGGTTATCCTTGTAGATTCCCAGGAGACTCCCTTTCGTGAGGTTTATACCTGACCATCATTGCAACTCTTACAAAGTAAAACATTTAACTGTGGTGACTCACTTGCAGTTCAGAGGTTCAGTTCATTATTATCATTGTGGGACATGGTGATATGCAGGCAGACTGGGTGCTGGATATATCTTTATATACTGGCAACAAAAAGTGGACTCTGTGTCACACTGAGGGAAGCTTGAACAAAAGAAATCTCAAAGCCCACAGTGGCACACTTTCTCCAACAAGACCACACCCACTTTAACAAGGTCACACCTTCTATGTGGAGGTGTCACTCTCAATGAAATTATGGAGTTCAATTACATTCAAAATACCACAACACCACTCAAGTTTCTCTTGTTCCTGATCACACTTTAAGAGATACTACATATATCTTAATCATTTTACATGATACATACAAAACTAGGTACACTATTTAAGATAAATGTTTGAGGGGTTTGTGTGTGTGTGTGTATGTGTGTGTGACTAATGTTGGAAAGTGAACCCCAAGCTTTAATGCTAGATAAAACCTCTACTACTGAGCCATGTGTCTGACTCATAACTGCTATTTTTTATCTTATTGATCTCTGTATTAGCTTTTTCAAAAATGTTTATAATATATAATTAATATATGTGCTAAATAATATACAATAGTAAGCTATGAAAGCCATTCCCAAAGGAATAGATTTCAGTAATAGGCACTTTGGTAAGTAAATAACATGCTTTATAAATTATCTGATTTGTTCATGTAGGTTTTGCTATTAAATAATAGTTTAATAATAATAGTTTGAGAATCCAAAATCATGAAATAGAGGGTGTGGTTTCCTTTTTCTGTTTATTTCTCTATAAAAGAGCATTGATGTTTTGGTTTGACCATGATGGTACCATAGAAAGAAGGTCTCATTTTTAATGTGGTTAATTATAAATACTTTTTTATTTGTTTATAAAATATTGTTTAACACTATTTATCATAACAAATTGTTACATTTATTAAATAAACATTGTATGTGGGAAACTTGCTTGAATTATTGTTAATTGTAGCAGAAATAAAAGAGATGTTGCTTACTAGCAGGTTATGCAAAATGTGCTAAGTGTTTGAAGTTTCATTTCTTTAACATCACAATAACTTTATGGAGCAAGTACAATTATCATTTGTATTTTATATTTAAGATATTTAAGTACTGTTGATGAAATGTGGGCAGCCAGCAAGATCAATAATTTTTACAGCTAATGCTATAGCAAACACAGGAGTGTATTATTCTTCCATTTTTACTGAGGAAGAGACTGAAGCTCAGGAAATTTAAAATATTTAAGCAAGTCAGAATACTATCAATTCAAATTAATCCCAGTATTCTGATTACAAAATTTACTCTACTAGCCAATTCAAAATAGAATTACCAAAATCAATACTAATGTTGATATCAATCTTGCAATTAGATATTAAGTAATAATTAATCATAGAAAATATACCTATGTTTACCATATCAGGTACCAAAACATTTCTCGAAGAGGACTTGTACTTAGAAATACACATTTGAACAATTTTGAAGTAAGGCCTCAAAGCAGGGGACAAAGAATCCCCCAAAAGTAATATTGTGTTCATTGTTTGTGGAAAAGGGAAGAAACTAGGAGAACAAAGAAATGAAGCTAGCTTTTGGATAGAAGAATGTGACCTTCTAATAGACGTGCTGGTTTGTGAAACAATCACTCCTGGGTATGAAGTTGGTATCCTAAGGCATTTTTATTAAGGGTGTAGGTGACAGAAGAATACTAGCATCATCACATCTTTCCAGCCTCCATTCATTTACATAGTCAAGACTTTGGAATCCAACCTCCAACTTACTTACTTAACAAATTCTCTTAACATTATAACTCATTTTCATCACTAAGAGTTTCATTCATATATTTCATACACATGAATTCATTTTAAATGTTCACTTAATCTTATCCAACAAGCCTATCTCTGATAATTTCATAGCTGAGCAAATTAAGGAAAATATCAATGTCTCAGTCTGTAAAGGGCTTGCTCTGCCAGCATGAAAAGTTGAATTTGTTAATCAGAACCCTTGTTAAAAATAAAGACAGACAAGGCAAGACAGTGTACACTAGCACCTCCATTGCAGTGTTGATAGAGACAGGCAGGTCCCAGGAGCTCACTGATAAGGCATCCTTACCTTCTTGGGAAACTACAAGCCAATGAGAAAATATGCCTCAAAGACCAAGAAAGAATCTGGAGGATAAAATCTGAAGTAATTCTTGGGTTTGTACATGTATGTGCACACATGTGCATGTGCACATTCATACAGGGGCAGGCACACACAATAGATCAAAGTAAAGTATCTCTATAAAAATAAATTATCACATGTTTTCTTTTATATAAAGATCCTAAATATGAAAATACATTTACAAGGCATGAAATCCATAAGAAGGCTATGTGAGAGAAGAATAGGGTTCAATAGGGAGAAAGAGGAAAAGAAAGGAGATAGTGATGGAAATATGAACAAAGTACAGTGGTGTACATGAGGTTTGTGAATTTATACCCTTACTTAAAAGAGTTATATTTTTTGAAGAAAGAAAAAATTTCAAAAGTGACAAAGAGATGGCATAATAGTTTAATAAAACCTTCAATTTTCTAAAATCTAAAATTTGTTTCCAATTTCCCATTCTAACCAAGATGAGTGGAAAGTACAAAGTGGTGAGAGAATTCATTAGCTTGTGAAGCTAAATCTGACATACTATTCAAATGTCAAATTCAGTTATTATTATGTAACAGCGGTCTAAGCATAAAATCCCTATAGAATTTCAATGGAATGTTCCAATGACATGAGTTCCTTAAACATTGGTTAGGATCCTGATTTTTTGTTAAATGTTTATTTAGAGACTGAGAATACAACAATTTGCCAATCTGTACGATGTATTGCCTTTAAACTAAGACATACATCACCCTTCCAAAGACTCAGGGAGAATAGTATAAGAGGAAGCAGAGTGATTGTAAGAGCAAAAAATCATGGAGGATCAGAGCAAAACAGTGTTTCCCACACATGATGAGGCCATTGCATGCATGAATTCACAGTACCTATGAGCTGTCTGCAAAAGATCTGGACAAGATCAGTCAGCTCGACATTCTAACATGGAAAGGGGAGGGGATAATGATCCTCCACCCATACTGTTGGGGATAGTTGGTGGTTTCTGGAGAAGATGAAAACAGGTGTCTTTTTTTTTTAAAGACTGTGGACCCATCTAGGTTGACTGTGCTCCAATGGGAGGCCTCATACCCAGGAGTATATGGGTAGCTTATAAATCATTTTCTAAAAAGACATATGAAGTTGAAAATGTGTCAGGACATGAAGAGTAAATCACGGAGGAGCTAGAAGGGAAGTGGAAGGGGAGATAGGATCAAATGGCATTGTGTGAAATCTTCAAATAATTGATAAAAATATCATATTTTAAAGTTCCCTTGGGTTTCTCCTTTTTTCATTAAAGCAATTGATACCCTCAACAATTTTCTGAAAATGAGAGTGTTGGTGTTGTATTAGATTAATTCAGTACAGCTAGTAATTTCTTACAAAGAATAGCAATTTAGGTACTCCTAATAATGACCCCCAAACACTACTAAATACCTTTTATACAACTTTAATACCTGGTATCAGCTAGAGTTTAACCTCAAATTTTAATTCATGCAAACTAAGTTCCCAGTGCATATTACAATCTGCCTTTTACTGCAAGCACAGAATGGAAACTTAATTTCCCAATTACTTGTACCTTATAATGGAAGCGCTCAATTACCCTGACAAGTTCTGCTCTTTGAGTGGCTTTCAGTACTATAAGTAGCGTAGCATTACCTGGAAATCCCCATCTTAGAATAAAATTCAATGCTTCCTTCAATAAAATTTTTAGTCATATAACTATATTATATAAATTATTTTAGTTAGCTTATATTTTATATATATTTTGGAAAACTTTAAAAAATTAAAATTATTACTATTAAATAATCAAATATATAAGGTGAGTTTTATAACTGGTCAATGTGCTGAGAATAAGGAACTGTGAGTTTTCATCCCTGAACAGATCATCTATGTGATGCCACAGGGAAAGTAACGAAAGAGACAGTGGAAAGAATACTAAAGGATGGGGAGGACCACTGTGATACCCTACCTACTGGGCATGGCATACATATTGCAGTCATGAACTCACAGAAGCCAAATTTTGTTACATAAGACCTTCAAAATATCAAGCAAGCCAATATTCTAGCCTAGAGGAGGAAAACCTACCATGAAGAGCTATTGGCAATTGGTAGTTGCTAAAGGAAGAAGATTCAGTTTTCTCTGGGAGTATGGCCACTGCTGCATCTCATGCCAACAGATAGCCATGACAAATGCACATATGGACAGCACTAAATGTCCCTGGTCAGTGATTTTAAAGAGAGAGGAGAAAAAAGAATAGGAGATAAATTTGAGAGGTAAACGTGTAGGAGATTCAAGAAAAATTAAAGGATAGATATGGGAAGTTATATCATATTTTCTTGAATGCACATATGAAATTTTCCAAGAATCACACAGATAAACAGACACAAACACACACGGAAGAGAGGGGGCAGTTTTAACTATTTTCTCACATAAAGAATTTTAACATTTTTGTGTATATTTGTTTATTATTTCTGCTGTTTTCATAGACAAAAATTAAAATTTAAGGATAAATACTAACAGTGTTCCTGAATTGTGAAGTAATTATTCATTACCTGACAGATTTAATAAGATTGTCCAATACAATGGAGATATATTCAAGCACTGATTTTTAGATGTCACAAAAACCTAAACTTTATATTTGTTTATACATGAGAATAGATTTTTATTTTAGATACATAAAAGATATTTCAGTCATATAATACAAATATTCTTTTTGAAAAAAAGCTGAATTTATCAGAAACCAATCAGACTACAACTTTGTGATACTCACAATTTGTTACCACATCTAGGAAAACCAAGAAAATGTGTTGATATCTGTGATTTTGGATGGGATGGGACCATGTTGATGTCTGGGGCCTATGCTGCCACCAGAGATTGTAATGAGTTCCATGGTCTTTCATTCAAGTAGAGATCATTTGGTTGTTTATAGTCCAGGCAGGCAAAGGAAAACATGTGTAAGTCTATGATGCATGCTGCCTCCAGCTGTTATAGGCAAAGAAACATTTGTTTCAGTGTTATGGATGACTTCATACTCATAAGTGAAAATGAGAGACCTCGAAGGCTTCTGCAATAACCTTTTTCCCACCCTCTCCACCTCGAAAGAAACAGTCTAGACAGGAAGTTATTGAGGAGAGTTCTTTAAAATTGTGATAAAGCTGCTGAAGCTCTTCAAAGTTGTTGGCTTCTGGTTTTGGGATGGGTGGAAAAGGACTCAGTTATCTTTAAAGGGCTGTCCACTGGGAGTTTGATGATGCTCTTGTGAATATGTTGGCAACACGAACTGTACTTGTATCTTAGTGAGGTAGAGGCAAGGGTGAGAGGATGGACTTGGGAGGAAGGGGAAGCAAGTGTGATTGGAATGCCTAATATGAAATTCTCACATAATCAACAGAAACATTATGCTGGAAGGGAACAGAAAGGCATGTATGAAATTCTCAAACAATAAACAAGAAAGCAATAAAAAATTTATATTTTTTTTAATATTTATTTTTATGTTGTAAAGTTAGATGTCTAAACCTATTCCCCTCCAAATAAGTAAACTATTGTAATAGCTAAGCACTATTTTCAGTGTTCTACTTTTTTCCACCATTCTGTAAAGAAGTACTCTATAAATTATCACACATACACACAATGCATCATGCTTAGGTATACTGCGTTTTATCTGTTGAACTGTTAGTCTATTAAAATTGTCTAATGTTTGTTTCTAGCTTTGTAGCACATTTCAATAAACACAGTGTTGTTACTCAAAAAATAAAACAATTCAAAATATTTTTCATATGTACATTTTATTTTAATTTTTATGGAAGACTATGTAAGCAAATAAACTTAATTGAGTGTATTTTTAAAGAAACAGCTAACATTATAAATAATAGAAAATAAATGTGTGTGTGTCTGTGTTTAAAATATTCTTGGTGACGTTTTTGTTGGGTAATAGTAAAATTCAGTAAGTATCTGAGCCAAGGACAGTTATACTGATAGGAATAGAACCCATTTTTCTTTGTCCTACAAGATGATTTATCTATTATTTTTCCATTTTTAAAAAATATTTTTTTATTTTTAAAAATTCATATATGAGTACTGTGCATCATTCCCATCTCCCCTTCACACTCTCCAACTCACCCAGTATTTACTCCACTCTCTTAGAAATTCATGACTTCTCCCTTAATTACTATTTTTATATAAGTATACATACACACAGAACACATACATACATACATACATACATACATACATACAAAAAATATACATTCATATGTACATATGTTTAGGGTTGACAGCTAGGAAGCTCATTCCTGGAGAAAATTTGTTCTTAGTCAGAAGTCACTGATTAATTTTCTGTAGATCTTTATCTAAGACTTGTGAAATTGTTCTCATCTCTCATCTATACTGGCCTGACATTTGGTGTTCTGATGATGGTCTTCTTTAGGCAATCATATTGTCTAGAGTCTATAGATATAAATTTCCTGTCATGTCTAGGGAAACACTATCTGATACCAAGTGTCCTGGTCCCCTTGCTCTTACAATCTTTGTACTATTGCTTTTCTTTTTTCTTCTCACTAAATCCACTTTCCATTCTTTGAATTCCTCCCATTCATGTTTTGCATGTCCTTTTGCCATATCCCCTCCCTCAACATGTCTTGTCATCCCTAATGGTCTCTGATATAGCTTCTTCATCTATATCTTCTTTGATTTGCATATTTACAAACACTAAAATTTAAGATCTATATGTTAAATAAGACATGTATTTATTATCTTTATGAGTCTGCTAAAAGAAACAAAAACAAAAACAAAATAAACATTAAGTTTCATCCCTAAAGCTGCCACCAAGGTCTACTCCCACATTTGACCACTTCCTCCTCCTCCTGAGCCTGACTATCAAAAATCTAGCTATGAAAGTATTAGAGTCCAGCAATCACATGTCCTTTTGGCTCACCTAGTTAACATGCCCACTTAAGGTTAAACACCTCATCCTAACATGGGGTTTCCCTTGTGCTTTTAGAAACTGCCATTTTCCTATATGATATATATATATATATATATATATATATATATATATATATATTCTCTCTATCCAGAGGAAAAATATTCCTGCCTCCTATCCCTCGTTCTCTTCCTCTTCTCCCTGTCTTTGTCTCTTTTTCTCTGCCCTCTGTCCTTCTGGGGCAAATAAATATTCTTTGTTCTGAGAAGTTGAACTTAGGGGTACTGAGCCAATACTTTTCCTTTCAGAGAATGTGTGTTTTTGAAACAAAGGTTTAATAAACATTTTTCAAAAAAAATCATTAATTTCTTTTATTAGTTCTATGGATAGCTTAGTCATTTTTCCATAAAGGTCAACAATGACTTTACTTAATTTCAGTGAATTTATTTTAATTTTTATTGTTTTTTGAAAATCATTACCGAACTTTATATGAAAAAGCAAAACATAAAGGATAACTAAAAAAAAAAAAAACCATACAGTAATAAAACTTCTCTTTTCTAAAAATACATGAAACATGAAAGATAAAATCTAAAGCTCCTTAAGTCAGGTTAGGCTCAGCTACAGATGAAGAAAGCACAGTAGGTCACAGCTAATGCTCACAGATGCACTATGACCACCACAAATTCCTGCTATGCAACACTTCTACAATCAGATCAGAAGTTTTTTGTTTGTTTGTTTGCTTTGTGTGTGTTTATGTATAAATCACTTTATTCACCCATCATCTTTCAATGAAATAAAAGTGCTTTGCTTAAAGTCCACTAATGAATGAGTACATCCCCTGCTTATCCTTCTGGGTTTGTGAGACTTCGCTCAGGAGAATAATCTCCAAATCCATCCATTTGCATGCAAATTTAAAAATATAACTTTTTCTTACTGCTGAGTAGTACTTCATTGTATAGATGTACCACAGTTTGTTAATCCATTCTTCAGTTGAGGAGCATCTAGGTTGTTTCTAGGTTCTTGCTATTACAAATAATGCTGCTATGAACATAGTTGAACTTATGCTTTTGGGGTGTGAATGTTCGCCTTTAGGGTATATGCCCAATAATGGTATTGCTGGATCCTTGGGAAGATTGATTCCCATTTTTCTGAGAGATCACCAAACTGCATTCCAGAGTGGCTAAACCAGTTTACACTCCCACCAACAATGGTGAAGTGTTCCTGTTGCTCTGAAACCTCTCCAACATAGCTTGTCATCTGTGTTTTTGATCTTAGCCATTCTCACAGGTATAAGGTGGTATCTCAAAGTTGTTTTGACTTGCAATTCTCTAATGAGTTTGCCAGAATTTTATTGAGTATTTTTGCATCAATGCTCATGAAGGAGATTGGTCTGTAGTTCTCTTAGTTGCATCTTTGAGTGGCTTGGGTATCAGGGTGATTATGGCCTCATAAAAATAGTTTGGCAGTGTTCCTTCAGTTTCCACTGTATGGAACAATTGAGTATTATTATTAGTTCTTCTTTGAATTTGTGGTAGAATTTTTTAGTAAAACCTTCTGGTCCTGGGTTTTTTATATTCGGGAGACTTTTAATAACAGCTTCAATTTCTTTTGGTGTTATAGGTCTGTTTAGGTCTTTAATCTTTTCTTGATTTAATTTTGGTAATTGGTACTTGTCCAGAAATCTGTCCATTTCTTTTAGGTTTTTCACTTTAGTAGAATATAGATTTTCAATGTATGACCTGGTAATTCTCTGTATTTCCTGGGTGTCTGTCGTTATGTCTCTCTTTTAATTTCTGATTCTGTTAATTTGAATACTCTCCCTCTGTCTTTTGGTTAGTTTGGATAAGTGTTTGTTTATAATTTCAATGAATTTAACATTGCCTCTCTGAGTCCCAGATTTAACCAATCACAGCTCTAGGCAGTGACAGAAGGTTAAGCATTTCTTTGTCTAGGCTCAAATAGAACAGCTTCATCTGGGTGGCCTCATACTTCATTAAAGGTCTTCTGTTAGCATTTCTGCTGTAGTGGAGACTAGAAAGATAAATATTGGAGATATTTCTGAAGCTGCTCCTTCCGAACATTGCCCCTGAGAAAGCCCACCAAGAGTCAGCCCTTCCCTAGGGCTGCTCAAGGACACCCCTGTAGACTATATAACAGCTGGTAGCCATATTTGTCATGTGATTCCTTTCCTCTCCTGTCTTCCTGAGATTCACCCAGGTGTTGCTTTGCTCTATGCATTAAACCTGGATTTACTAATTTGGCATGGTCTGACTTATTACATCAGTGGCAAAGGATGTTCAATAACCAGGGATCCAAAACCTATCAATAAATAAAACTACTATTTTATCAAGTAAAAAGATTTAATGGCTTATGTTTTAGTTGAAGCAGTAATATATGCCAGAGTAGATGACATGTAATTGGGTTGTATAAAACACAACTGACAATAACATCTAAATAGGAATTATTTGGAAAATTAAGGTATAGCGGAATGGCCATGAAATCTTTGTGTCTCTTAGTTCTATAGACACTTGGGTGAGTAAAATTAGAGTGATGGCTTGTATCTCAGTTGCCCTATTTCCATTTTAGACTTATGTATTTTATTTCTTATGTTTTAATAGTTTTCCTGGATGATATATGCTACCTGTGTGCCTGGTGTCCACAAATCTCAAGAGTAGAGGTACAGCTGGTTCTAAAAGACCATATGAGTAATGGAAATAGAACCCAGGTCCCTTACAGGATAAACTGGTGCTCTTAACTGCAGAGTCATTTTTTTCCAGTTTCAGTTGTTCTATTTTAAAATCAGAAACATAAGATACATTTTCCCACTAAACTTATGCTTTTGGGAGCCTCTCAGATTCATGATAACAAGTATAAATTCAGACAGAGAACTAAAAAAACCAAAAATCAGAAAACCTGTTGAATTTAGGTCGAGTAGAAAGGCTGGGATACTTTTAGGGACCTGAGAAAGAAAAAAAAGCCCCTCACCATGTAATCTGGTTGAATCTTTTGCCAGCTGAGAAATTGGAAATCCAGATCAATTAGCAATTGTGTAAGCCCCTCCTCACTTTCCCTGCAGTAAACCAACGTTTTCTATAAACCTCACCAAGAGCACCATTTGTAGAGAAAGGCATGTGGTAGGCTTTTTTTTTTTTTAATCAGACTTTCTTGGACAACCACCCCAAATAAAGATATAGGGACATTATTAATTATAATAGGATTCCTTAGCTTGGGCTTGTTTCTAACTAGTTCTTATAATTTAAATTAATACATATTTTTTCTTCTATGTTTGTTAATGAGCCTCTTTAACGTGTCTCCATAATGCCCTAATCCCCCACCCCTCCTTTTGAGATATATTCTTGGTCTCATTTATTACAATATGTGATGAAAAAGTTTTCTGTCCTGGCAGCCAGCTCCAAAATAATCACAGAGAGACTTAGTATTAATTATAAATACTCAGTCCATTCAGGCTTGTTACTACCTAGCTCTTACAAATTAAATCAACTTATTTCTTTATCTATGTACTGTTACATGGCTCAGTACCTTTTTTTCAGCACAGAAACTTTATCTTGCTTCTCCCCTTGTCTCCTGCAACTGCTTCATTCTTTCTTCCAGTGAGCTCTCACTGTCCACAAATCCCTACTAACCTCTTCCT
Source organism: Sigmodon hispidus (assembly GCA_004025045.1). Taxonomy (NCBI): domain Eukaryota; kingdom Metazoa; phylum Chordata; class Mammalia; order Rodentia; family Cricetidae; genus Sigmodon; species Sigmodon hispidus. The sequence goes on from PVIH01003861.1 coordinate 103,496, forward strand.
GCCTAGCTTTTAGCAGTTTAGCTTTTTATTAAACTAAAGAGAGCAACACATCTTCACAGTGTACAAAAAGATTGTTCCACAGTAAATCTGGCCTGAAACTGAGTCATGTGGCCAACAATTACCCTGTAATTCTGATCATCCAGTCATTTCTTCTAGTCTTCATATGCTAATAATGCCAAATTTATATGATGGTAAAATAAAACCCAGGGCTTCCTGAATGATAGACAAAAAAACAAAACAAAACAAAAAAAAACAAAACAAACAAACAAAAAACCCTATATCCTGTTTCTTTCAATTTTTGAGTTGTTTAAAAATTGATCTATAGTTAATGACCTAAGGATTAATATGCCATGTGAGTTCTTTACTTAGCATCTGGGAAACCTCAACTTCATAATATTGTTAACTGAATGTACTCTGGATCAAAGAATAATTCATCAGTGTTGACTTTGAAGGAATCAGTGAAGGTGGGCATGTGGTTTTTTTTGTTTTGTTTTGTTTTTCTGAAGATATAATGGCTTCCAATAGAAATAACCAAGATTATATTGCCAGGATCCAAAAGGAAAGATTAAATTATTTAACTAAATACTTTTGTATGGATTAGAAGTATTAAATTCTCTGTAGTAGAGCTGGTGAGATGGATCAGCTAGAATGATGCTTACCATGCAAGCCTATGACCTAAGTTTGATCCCCAGATCCCACGATAGTAGAACAGACTTCTGAAAACTGTCCTCTGACTTCTGCAAGTGTCCCTTGTACACAAACACACACACACAAGCCCCTATCCACACACACAATTCAAAAATGATTTATTATAAAAATAATGTTCTCTATACTATTAAATTCTTGAGTGCATATGAGGAATTATAACAAATTGTTCTGCAAGAGTCTTGAAATTTCTAATAAAATAATTTACTATTTAATCAAAGATTAGTGTGAATTAAATAAATTATTGTAAAGGAATTATCTATAAATTATTGTCAATTAAAACCAAGAAGTGAAAGATTTGCAACAATTGAAACATGTAAGATAAATAAAAAAATTAAAGGCATTAAAAGTTAAAAAGCAAAGCTATGGAAAGATTAAATGAAAACAAGAGTTTTTAATTAGAAGCACAAGAGTCCTGAAAATTTCATATTTCCTTGGTACAAAAAAATTAATGGCAATAGAAGGAAGAGATAAATAAGCATCACTTCAAATACTCTTTGAATATGTAAGGGGATAATTTTTTATATTAAAAATATGGACTAGTGATATTTATGAGTCACATTATAACCTATAAGTCATGAAAAAAAGAATTTTTCTCTATTTACTTCTTGCAATGCTAATATCTGTCTTGGTCCATAAAACAACTGCATCAAGCTTGAAGAGATTAAATGCTCTTATGAACTTTTTAATAATCTGAAAAACCTTCTAAAATAAGTGGGACAATGGAAGGTGATAAATGTTATTTCTATTTTTAAATGACACACTGATTTATTAAAATTATAGTTTAATGAATTCAGAATTTGTGTCTAAAATTATGGGGTAAATTATTGGATGTGTCATTTGTGTATTTACAAAACACAAAATGGTGACCCATAGAAGCCAAAATAGTTATGCCAAGAAACCACACCATATTCCTAAGAGCCACTGCTGTTAATAGAGAAAAGAATTTAAGGCACTTCAATATGATGAATTTAGCATGATTGTTCATATTCCTGGGCAAAAGGAAGTAAAGATAGGTTGGTTGATTAGCAACATTCTGTCACAACTACAAGACTTCCAATTAGTAAACTAGAAGAAAAATGCTTTCTGGGAACTGTCAAAAATGATTGGGTATCTGAAACAATGTATACCCAATTAGCTGCTTCTAGAAATTAGCATTCTAATTGAAAAAATGTTCTACTATTGTTATTGTTGAAGTAACAGAGTCTGATGCATTTAAATTTGGCCATTGACATGGGAAGCTTATCAGATATTCAGGCAATATTGATTATGGGATAATACCACCATGAACTAATGAATCAAGGATTCACCTCACACCATACATTTTAGCCCTCCCTTCCATTGAGAAAGTAACTAAATGGCGATATAGAGGCACAGTTCTCTTCTCCTGAAGTTCTTGTCCTTTCTCCAGTACTTGAACTTAGGAAGACTTATTGTCCAACAAATAACTTCAGATGTGATTCTGTACCAATTTTCAGACACAGTCTTTAAAATACGCACATATCTTTCCTCCTTTATTTTGAAGCCCTAACTGCTGGAAGGCAACCAAAATCATATTAGAAAATCAAGCATCCCATGGACAGGCCCATATGAAGAAGCCTTAGCATATCCTGTTATAGGTCTTATTGGTCCTCTAGAGAACAACAAGCACCAAGAGAAAGCTAGTCAAGGATCCATCCAGGATACAAACACTCAGATGTTGTAAGACAAGCCAGCCCATCAGCAAAACCATCACTAATTTTCATATCTGAGATAAAAACAAATGATTGACACTTAAAGTCAGGGTATTTTCACATATACACACATCCACACATACATATGTTTAGTATAAAAAACTCACTTGTATAAGGAAGTAAGTTGATTACTATGTTTTACTTTTTTATAATTTCAATATGAACCATCAATAAGTACAGTACAAGTAAAAATTTATTGTGTTTCTGTGAGAAGTAAAATTAAAAATTTCATTTGTTTCAAATTTATCCACTTTCTTCCTTGGATTTAACTTATTAGAGGAATATTAAAGAATATTGAACAGCAGGTAGAAAAGCCTAGGCAAAATTTATGTCATTTGAGAGAAATAAAACAATGAACAAGAAAATAATTAGTAATTAGATTTCCATTTCATGTGGCAGAGTTACGTTGCTTTGACTTCATTTGAAGAGGCAACAAGAGAGTAGATGAGCAAAAGTTTGTAATTTAATTAATTGGGAAAGAAAAAGGGAGGAAGGGAGGGAAGGGAAGGGTACTGGAAGAGGGGAAATGCTGGGAAAGAGAGATGATATATGATAGAGAGATGAATGGATGGATGGATAGATAGATAGATAGATAGATAGATAGATAGATAGATAGATAGATAGATAGATATTTTAAAGAACCAATTCTATAGGAACCTGGGTTTTTGTTCTTTTGTTATAACTACCAGCCTTCCGCACCATGAGTGAATATACATTATTGAAGGCAGCAAGTCTATGGAAATTTGTGGCAGTATAGAAAATCAAATCATGACAGAATAGGTAATACTTAATATTGATAAGATATTGGTGGTGAGTAAACATATTTTAGTTATTAGCTAATTAGACAAGGGTTAGAGTTTTATTGCTGAGATGAAACACCATAAGCAACAGGAAGTTGGAAAGAAAAATGTTTATTTGGCTTATAGTTCATAAAAGGAAATCAGGACAAAAACTCACACAGGGCTGGTACCTGGAGGCAAGACTTGATGCAGAGGCCACAGAAGGATACTACTTACTGGCTTGCCTGTTGTGGCTTCCTCAGTCTTCTTTCTTATAAACCCGGCACCACCATCCCAGAGGAGGTACCACCCATAATGGGAGAGGACTGGGCCATCGCTTTTGAATCACTAATTACGAAAGTTTCCTACTGGCTTACATATAGCTAGATCTTACGGAAACATTTTCTTAGTAAAGGGCCCCTCCTCTCAGATGACTTAG
>PVIH01003861.1:107251-151709 GCA_004025045.1 Sigmodon hispidus
TTTTTTTTTTTTTTTTTTTTTTTTTTTTTTTTTTTTTTTTTTTTTTTTTTTTTTTTTTTTTTTTTTTTTTTTTTTTTTTTTTTTTTTTTTTTTTTTTTTTTTTTTTTTTTTTTTTTTTTTTTTTTTTTTTTTTTTTTTTTTTTTTTTTTTTTTTTTTTTTTTTTTTTTTTGCGTAGCCTTGGCTATTCAAGAACTTACTATATACCAGGTTGGCCTTGAACTCACAGAGATCTGACTGCCTCTGCCTCCTGAGTACACCAGAAAGCTCATATTCTAAGACAGCTGTAACACATGTTTAGAAGAGATGTTAATTAACTTACCCTTTAAACATCAAGAATTTAAAAGAGAGAACTTGGCTGAAAAAAGTGCCTCTGCCTCCTGAGTACACCAGAAAGCTCATATTCTAAGACAGCTGTAACACATGTTTAGAAGAGATGTTAATTAACTTACCCTTTAAACATCAAGAATTTAAAAGAGAGAACTTGGCTGAAAAAAGTACATATGTGACTTTCACACATACACATATGTATACATCAATACATATATGTATAGTAATATTCGTGTCATAATATTTTAACATTAATAAATGTATTAGGTCACCACATATGATGGTTTAAATGGGTTACTTCCTAGTGATCTCATTGTGATTCTGGCTTTAGAGACCTAAGGGATGTGAAAATGAGAAAGCTGTGAATTCTTCTAGTGCAGTTTCAGAGAGCTGCTGAGACCCGACAGTGTGTGGAAGAGGAATCTTTGGATGAACGCTCAGAGAAAGCACAAGTCCTCAAGAGGACATTTCATAAAGCTAACCCCAAGTTCCTGGAGGTTCTGGAGCCATGAGATGTCTGCAGACGTGTGATGCATACAGAAAGTAGACACAACTCTGTAGAGAGATGGATGCTTCAGACTTCAAAGCTGGAAGGGGGAGCCATCTAAACCGTTAGACAGCTGACATTAAGTTACAGGATTTGGTGTTTGCTCTGCTGGCTTTTTACCTTCCTTTAGTTCACAATTCTTCACTATGCACCTACTCATTTTTTAAATAATATATATATATAGTGCTAAAATATGTTGCAAGTATATAATTTGTTTTATTTTACAGAGGGTTAAAATTATTTTTTAAGTTGGTGATATTTATATATGTAGTACTATATATGCTTACACAGAAGCACAGATATACATAAAAACAATTACTGAATAAGAAGACTATGACTTTTGACAAAGAGCCAAGAGAAGTATATGAGAAGGTATAGGAGAAGGAACAAGAAGGGAGAAATGGTGTAATTATAATAAAATTTCATAAATAATTTAAGAGAATACTAAAAAGAAGTTTTCATCTACAAAAACAAACATCAACATGAAAGTGATGTTTTCCTGATGTCTACCCCCTTTTCCCTGAGAGCTCAGCTACAGCCTCTTTCTCCACACAGCAAAGCCCAAATGTGCACTACGGCAGTGCCTTAGGGACATCACGTTTGTGCCACTGCCTACAATATCATGACATAAATCTATTTTTTTTTAGTATAAGCATTAAGATTAAATAGTTTGAACAAAACCTTGTTTTTAAATATAAAATTTTTTTAAATTTTTTTATTTTGTATTTATCAACAAAAACAGTAAATTGAATTTAAAATGCTGATAAGTTAACAATAACTATAAAGAAAATAAAAATCATAATAATGACTTATCAAGGGGGATAATGCAAATAATTTGCTACACATAAAATTACTTTGTGTTCAGCTTTCCCTCTGGATTTTTTTTCCTATCCCTGTATATCCCCTTTCAAGGTCCCTTCCCCCTCCTGCCACATCAGGTCATTTTTTTCTTCTCCACAACTCCCCATCCCCTCCTTGGGCAGGCTACAGACAGTCACATGGTCCCAATGATCCAATAATTCTTAGTTCAATCTTCACTCCTGGCAAATCCAGTTTTGTTCCCCCCCCCCCACTAAAGAATGAGTCAGGTGTTCCTATAGTTGGAGTGGGATCCGAAGGGTCACTCCAGGGTGTTTCTGATCCCAAGCTGTTTAGTGGCTGTGGTTTGCAGCTTGGGCATGCTTGGCTTTTTTCTTGATAGATTGTTTAGAGACCACTAATGAGTGAGTACATCCCCTGCTTATCTTTCTGAGTTTGTGATACCTTGCTCAGGAGGATATTCTCCGAATCCATCCATTTGCCTGCAAATTTTAGGATATCATTTTTTCTTACTGCTGAGTAGTATTCCATTGTGTAGATGTACCACAGTTTGTTAATTCATTCTTCAGTTGAGGGACATCTAGGTTGTTTCTAGGTTCTTGCTATTACAAATAATGCTGCTATGAACATAGTTGAGCTAATACTTTTGGAGTGTGAATGTGCATTTTTAGGGTATACACCCAGAAGTAGTATTACTGGGTCCTTGGGGAGATTGATTCTCAATTTTCTGAGAAACCGCCATATTGTATTCCAAAGTGGCTGAACAAGCTTACACTCCCACCAACAATGGAGTAGTGTTTCCCTTGATCTGAATCCTCTCCAACATAGGCTGTTATCTGTGCCTTTTATCTTAGCCAATCTAACAGGTGATAGGTGGTATCTCAAAGTTGTTTTGATTTGCATTTCTCTGATGGCTAAAGATGATGAGCACTTTTCAGGTGCCTTTCAGCAATTTGTAATTCCAATGCTGGTTTTTAGATCTGAACCCCATTTTTTGACTGGGTTATTCAAGGTTTTGGGCTCTAGATTCTTGAGCTCTTTATATATCTTAGAGATCAGTCCTCTATCATTTGCAGGGGTGGTGAAAATCTTTTCCCATTCTGTAGGCTGTTGTTTTGTCCTATAGACAGTATCCTTGACTTTACAGAAGCTTCTTAGCTTCAGAAGATCCCACTTATTGATTGTTGGTCTTAGTGTCTGTGCCACTGGTGTTATATTTAGGAAGTGGTCTCCTGTGCCAATTCATAGAAGTGTATTTTCCACTTTCTTTTCTATCAAGTTCAAAGTGATTGGGTTTAAGTTGAGGTCTTTGATCCACTTGGATTTGAGTTTTGTGCAGGGTGACAGACTCGGATCTATTTGCATTTTCCTACACACTACCATCCAGCTATGCCAACACCATGTGTTAAATATACTATCTTTTTTCCATTGAATGTTTTGGGCCTCTTTGTCAAAGATCAGGTGTTCATAGGTTTTTGGGTTAATGTCTGGATCATCAATCTATTCCATTGGTCCACAAGTCTGTTTTTATGCCAGTACCAGGCTGTTTTTATTACTGTAGCTCTATACTAATGTTAAAGTCAGCGCCTCAAAACAGAGAGCTTCACTCCGATATCGGGTAGCAAAAGGAAGCTTTAATGAACACGAGCCCGTGGGTCACCAGCAAAAAGCTAAGCCAGCGACCCCGAGCCCAAGGCTCACAGAGCTTTTAAGGGAAGTTCTATGGGGGAAAGGGGAAATGTAGTCATCACGGCTCAGCCATCTGGTCGGGCCAGGTATTCTTTGTCTTCTTCTTCAGAATTTGGGTGGGTAAACAAATTCCGGCGCTATCTGAGAGCCCATCTGGTGCTTCCTCAAACAAGGCGAGCTGAATTCCTGGTGTGGGGCATGAGAGCAAGGCATGGCATTCTTCCAGTAAGTTTACAATTAGTTTACAATTTAACAGTATAGATGGTGAGTTTCCTTTTTACAATGGCCCTTCTTACAATGAGTTTACAATTTAACAGAAGAGATGGTGGATTTCTTTCTACAATGGCCCTTCATTCTCTCCTTTTTCTTGTGCCACCTTTAATCTTAAAGGTCACTGTCAGATATCGGCTGGTATCACTGCCTCATGACCATCATTTTGACTCCATTCACCTGGGATCGTATAAAGGCTAAAATTCGATTTAGAACACATGGCCCGATCATAAGGACAAGGACTAACACAATAAGTGGTCCTGTAAGGGCTGACAATAATGTAGTTAGCCATGGAGATTGATTGTACCATCCTTCAAACCAGCTTTGTGAGCCCCACAGGCTCCTTTCCCTGGCATCTAGCCTCTCCCTAAGTTTTGTCATTGATTCCCGTACTACACCAGTATGGTCGGTGTAGAAGCAACAGTTTTCCTTTAAGGCGGCACACAATCCTCCTTCTTTTAAGAACAGCAGATCTAATCCTCGTCTATTCTTCAGAACCACCTCCGATAATGAGGTTAAAGATTTTTCCAGTGCAGTAACAGAAGTTTCAATTGCCCGCAGGTCCTGCTGGACAGCTGCTTCTAGAATCCCCAATTGCCAGGGACCCTCAACTAGTGCCGCCCCCGTCCCTACCCCAGCCAGCATTCCCGCTCCTAGCAATACTGCCAGGGTGACACTGACTGGTTCCCTAGGGAATCGAGTCCTGCTTGCAAAATGCCCCTCAAATTCTTCAGCTGGGTAATAGACTAGCCTTGGATAGATTTGGACGAGGACACAGAAGTCCCTGGACTGGTTAAAGGTAGCCACTGAGATGCATGGAGTGAGTCCTGTACCACATGCCCAATATAAACCGGGGGCTGGAACAAGAAAAAGAGACCCATTTGAGGTTGTTATGTTCTCTCTTCGGTCGCAAAGCTCACCCTCCGAGGCAGAGGGGTGCCCTAAACAAGTTCCCAAGTCAGTTACCTCAGGCAGAGTTAGCATATGCCTTGTTCCCCAGTTGCAGCTAGCTGAGGTATTGTAAGTGAAGCTCCCATTGATAGCCATCCCCTCATAGTATGGGGGGCTAGTCTGAAGACAGATCCAACATGATACAGTAAGATTGGGATAGGTTGAATTCAGGGCCTGATCACCTCCTTCAATTAAGTCTATGAGTCTCTCTTCTGTTTCTGGAGGTGGGGAAGCTGTTGAGGGGTTCTCTGAAGGTGAGGGGCGGGTTCCTGGCTGATGGACCTTAGGCAGGAGTCCCTTCCTATCGGTAAGGACCAGGTTTGGGCCTATGGCCAAGCTTGCAGACGTGCCTTCTCTGCTTAACCTTATCTTAAAGAGGAGCCCAAAGTCCTATCAATAAACATAGAATCTTAGGCCCCAGGCTCAGCCCTTGTACCATTCAGCTAGGGTCGTGGGCTTTTTCCCTTCAGCAGTAAAGGTTATGTTCAGTACATTACATAAAGGGGAGTTCTGGCACCCAGTGACATGCTTACCCTGGGGTTCAAGGTCATCAGGGTTACAAGGATGAAAGGCATGAGGGCGGTAAGCTGGCTTGGGATGAGTGACGTTCTGCCCTACCTGGATCCAATCCCATCTAGAGCTAGGTTTCCAATAGGTGGTCCCAGCAGTCTCGCATCCCCAGGCTTTGCAGTACAGGGGTTCTAATCCCCCACATCTATGAATCTCCTTCCTCTTTCTTCCATCTCGGGGGCATACTTAGAATGTTGAGTAATGGAGGTGGCACTTTATCCAGGGGGTACTGCATCCCTGAGGCCTCCCATCCTCCATTATCCCTCTCCCGTTTAGAGGGAGCCCTTCACCGGGTTCCATGCCCTGGAGGTCCCAAGTGTCTAGTCCGGCTGCCAACTGGCAGATATCTGGCTGTAGAGTAGGCCACCAGGTTCCCAACGGGTGGTCTGAGCTGGTCACTGTCCATACTACATCTCCCGTCCCAGATATCACCTGCCAAGTTTGTGGTACTGGTTGATGGGGGTTACTTGTGGTCACCACAGTGGCGAATCCGAAGCTTACGAGGATTATCAGTCCTTTTCACAGTCCAGGAGTCAGTGTCCGGGTCAGGGGCAGGTTTGAGATGGGAGCCATGGATCCAGGCGGCGATCCCGTCCACCTTGACTGCCGTTGGGGTAGTCAGCAGGACCTGGTATGGTCCCTTCCACCGGGGTTCCGACGTTTAATGCTGGTGTCTGAGGACGTACACGAAGTCCCCCACGTGGAACTGGTGTGCAGCATTGACACTTCCGGGTTGGTATGCAGCAGACAGCTGCTTCCACAGTTTATGCTGGACCGAGGATAAGGCTCGCAGCCTGTTGGACAAGGGGGAGGGCATGATTTCTCCTTGCTGGAAGGTTAGATTCTTAACTGGGGGTGCACACCCAAGAAGCAGTTCGAAAGGGGTAAGTCCCAAAGCAGAAGGGGTGTTTCTAGCCCTAAAGAGGGCATACAGTAGGAGCATCGTCCAATCTTTAGAGCCAGTCTCCATGGTCAATTTAGTTAGGGTCTCTTTAATTGTTCTATTCATTCTTTGTACCTGTCCTGAGCTCTGGGGGCGATAGGCACAATGTAGCTTCCAATTAATCCCCAGTACCTTGGCAAGTCCCTGATTTACCTGGGCCACAAATGCTGGTCCATTATCTGACCCTATTACCTGTGGCAACCCGAAACGAGGAAAGATGTCTTCCAGGATCTTGGCAACCAACATTGAAGTTTCTCTCTTGGTAGGGAAGGCCTCTACCCATCCTGTAAAGGTATATACAAACACCAGCAGGTACCTTAAGCCATACCTAGCTGGTTTTACCTCAGTGAAGTCCACCTCCCAGTGTTGGCCCGGTCGAGTCCCTCGTAACCTCTTTCCAGGTGCCAGCCATCTAGGATATGCGTTGACCTGCTGGCAGGCCCGGCAGGAGGCCACTACTTCCTCAGCCATTTGCCTTTTTTCAGAGGGGGAGTGGGCTTCATTCTCTGCAGTCAGCTGGAGTAATTTTCTACTGCCCAGATGAGTCAACTTGTGGATCATTTCCAGAGTGTCCTTCAGAGGTTCCAGGGATAGAGATTCTTCTGGAGCTGATCCCTCCAGAGTTGATGTGTGAATGGTTAAACTCCTTGAGCCCTGGAGAGCAGCTTCTTTTTCTTCCTGATTGGCTCTCCTGTTCCCTACCGCAACTGGGGAGTCCCCTTTTTGGTGTCCGGGGCAGTGCACGATGGCCAGCTCACGGGGTAGCATGACAGCGTCCAGTAGCGCCTCAATTTCTTTTTTATTTTTAATTTCTTTTCCTGCTGATGTCGGCAGCCCTCTTTCCCAGTATATGGCCCCCTGTACATGAGCTGTCGCAAACGTGTATCGGCTGTCTGTGTAGATTGTGGCCCGTTTCCCTGCTGCCATGGTGAGAGCTTCTGTGAGCACGATTAGTTCTGCCTTCTGGGCCGAGGTCCCTTCCGGGAGGCTGCTGGACCAGATGACTCCATTCTTATCTACTACTGCTGCTCCTGCTCTCCTCTGCCTTTCACTTAGAAAACTGCTGCCATCTGTGTACCATATCAGGTCGGAGTGGGTCAGCGGTTGGTCTGTTAAGTCCTGACGGATTCCCGTCTCCTCAGCCAAGATAGCGCCGCAGTCGTGGATCGGCGCAGCCTCACCTTCTTCCGAGGAGACTGGCTGGGTTCAGGAGAGATGGGGGCCCAAAGGTGATGTGGTCTCGGTCTAGTAACGTCATCTGGTAGTAGGTGGCCCGGGCGTTGCTCAGCCACCGCTCAGGTGGCTGGCGGACGATACTCTCTAGTGCATGGGGGGCTATGATGGTCAGGTGTTGCCTCAGAGTCAATTTGTCTGCATCCTTCACCAGGATGGCCGCCACTGCCACTGCCCGGAGGCAAGTGGGCCATCCTCTAGCCACCGGGTCGAGTCTTTTGGATAAGTAGGTGACAGGCCTCTTCCAGGGGCCGAGGGCTTGTGCGTGATGTCTGCAGGCAATACACCAACCGCCACCCCCCCCCCTTTTTCATGGAGGTACAGGGTGAAGGGCTTACTCACATCTGGAAGGGCAAGGGCAGGCGCCGACAGGAGTGCCTTCTTCAATGTCTTGAATGCTGTCTGGTGTTCTTCTCGCCAGACAAAGGGGTTCTTTTCCTTGAGTAAGGGGAAAAATGACTCTGTTATGGCAGCAAACCCTGGGATCCATAGGAGACAGAATCCTGCCAACCTAGGAACTCCCGCAGCTGCCGACGATCCGATGGGGTTGGAATGCTGGCCACCATCTTCTTTTGGGCGTCCGTCAGCCATCTCCTTTCTCCTTCAAGGGAGTAGCCGAGGAATGTGACTCGGTTCCAGCAGATTTGCGCCTTTTTGGTGGACGCTCGGTACCCCAACTTTGCCAGGGCGTCCAGCAGTTTCTCTGTCCCTTGCCTGCAGACATCACGATTGTCGGTCACCAGGAGGAGGTCATCGACATATTGGAGGAGGGTGACTTCGGGGGTGGTCTCCCAGAATTCTCAGAGATCCCAGTGTAGGGCCTCATCAAAGATGGTAGGTGAATTCTTGAATCCCTGTGGGAGTCCGGTCCAGGTTAACTGTCCTGTTCTCCCTTTCTCAGGGTCTGACCACTCAAAGGCAAAAAGTTTCTGAGAGTCCGGGTGGAGAGGCAGGCAGAAGAAAGCATCTTTCAAGTCTAGGACTGTGTACCAGTTGCGTTCTGGGGGCAATGTACTTAGGAGGTTGTAGGGGTTGGGCACTGTGGGGTGTATGTCCATTACTCGAGTGTTTACCTCCTGCAGGTCCTGGACAGGCCTGTAGTCATTGGTTCCTGGCTTTTTTACCAGCAGGAGTGGAGTGTTCCAGTCCGACTGGCATGATTTCAGTATGCCCAGTTCTAGAAATCTTTCTATATGAGGTTTGATGCCCTCTCTAGCCTCTCGGCTGAGGGGGTATTGTCTTACCCGGACTGGAACCACGGTGGGCTTCAGGGTGACTACCACGGGTGGTTGTTCTATTGCCAGTCCAAATCCTCCAGTCTCTGCCCAGGCCTCGGGGAACCGGCAAGTCCATTCTTCGTTTCCCAGCTCTGTGGGAACCATAGCTAGTTGGGTCGCAGGGAGGGTGGTTCCATACAGTCGATACTCCTCCGCTGCCAGAAGTTCTAGAGTGAGGAAGTGGAGGTCCCCAACCATAGGATGCGCAAACTGTAGCTCAGGCCCTTGGGCAGTGAAAGTTATTTGGGCTCCTAGTTTTGTCAGGAGATCTCTGCCCAAGAGGGGTGCAGGGCAGTCGGGAAGGACCAAGAAAGAGTGTTGTACAGTGCCTTTCCCCAAATTGATGGTTCTCTGGGTGGTCCTGGGTCTTTCTCTACTCCCATTGGCCCCTTGGACTAGAGATTTGCGGGAGGACAGAGGCCCAAGGGGTTGTTGTATCGCTAGAAAACTGCCCTGTATCTACTTCAAAGTCAATCGGGGTCCCCTCTACTTCAAAGGTTACCCGGAACTCAGGGAGGGGTTCTGAATCCTGACCTCCTCAATCCTCAAGGGCCAGAATCGGCTGGCCTCGCCCTCTTCTTTTCTTTGAACATTCTCAAGCCCAGTGGCCCTCCTCTTTGCAGTATGCACATTGGTTAGGTTTCAAGGGTTGACTGCCTCCCGCTCTCCCTCGGGGCCCTGAGTTGTCTCTTACTGTCATGGTGAGGATCCGAGATAGGTCTTGGTTTCACCGCTTGTCTCTCTGTTTTTCCTTTTCTTCTCTTTCCCTCTCCAACCTGGCTTCTTTCTCCTCTGTGGTTTCTCTCTTATAAAAGACTTTCTCTGCCTCCCTGACTAAATCTCCCAAACTCAACCCTTGCAAACCAACTAGTCTCTGTAACTTGCACCTTATGTCTGCAGCTGACTGTCCTATGAAGGCCATGGCTACTGCCCCCCTCTGCTCCTCTGATTGTGGATCAAAGGGTGTGTATCTCCTATATGCCTCCATGAGCCTTTCGAGAAAGGCAGAGGGGGTCTCCTCAGTCCTTTGAAGAACCCCATACACCTGGGTCAAATTTGTGGTCCTTCTGGCTGCCGCATGGAGACCCGCCATTAGAGTCTGGCGATAGATGGACAGATGCTCCCTACCTCCTGGGGTGTTAGGGTCTCAAGTTGGTCGCTCTAGTGGGAAGTGATCATCAATCAGATTGGGGAGCTGTGTTGGCCGCCCATCAGGTCCGATGACTAAGTTCCTGGCTTCCAGGAGGATGCGCTGTCTCTCTTCAGTATTGAAGAGGATCCCTAGAATCTGCTGGCAGTCATCCCAAGTTGGTTGGTGGGAGAACATGATGGAATCTAAGAGATTCGTTAGTTTGGAGGGGTCCTCAGAAAATGGTGGATTGTTATTTTTCCAGTTATATAGGTCAGAAGAAGAGAAGGGCCAGTACTGGAACACAGGCATGTCCACCCCATCCTCGTCATCAATTACTCCCCCAACGGGTCGCAAGGGCAAAGTGACAGCTGGAGGGGCCTCTTCCGGAGGCCTTGCTCTCCTCTGGCATGTCCCGTGCGCCTGGCCAGACGGGGAGACCAGGACAGCCACCCCAGGTCTGGTTTCCTCCTGCGGTCGTGGCTCGGGTCGATAGGGAGGAGGAAAATCTGAGTCAAATGAAATGAGATCAGACTGGGATTCAGGAAGGGGAGGAGAGGGAGCTGGGGGGGGGGCCTGGGAAGTTGGTTGGGAAGGTTTAGGTTTGGTCACCAGAGTCGGAGCAGAAGGAAGTGGGGAAGGAATAGTCAGAAAAGGCCAGACCCACTTGGGAGGGTCCGTTGCCAGGTCTTCTCAGACCCAGATGTATGCCTGCTGATCTGGGTGTCCGTGCACACCTGGAACAAAAACCTTTTGTTTGACTGCCTTGATTATGTTTAGGTCAAAAGTTCCATCTGCCGGCCACCTGACTCCAAGAGCGTGGCCACTCAGACAAACAGAAAATCTGCCATCTTCCTTTCTTCACACGGACCGCCAAGTTTGATGCATGGTCCGTCACCTCTGACCAGTGGGAAAGGGTTAGAGCCAAAGGGGTAGAAGCAGACTGCCCCATCTCAAACAAATAGAAACAGACACAGAAGGACATGAAAACCAAGACAACACACACAGACAAGACAAGCCAGCAATATGGTAGAGAAAATGAAACCAAAAAAATTGTCTAATGGCCCAGGCCGCCTGAAAAATCTCCTAGGCAGAAGAGAACCAGACGGGGCACCATCTCAGGGTCCCCACACTCCAGAGCGTCCTCCAGAGCTGCAGCCTGTGGGTTCAGGGCACGTCTACCCCCCACCATCCGAGGGTCCTCACGGGCCACTCAAACAGCTGCTTCCCCGCGCCGACTCACCACCGTCCTTACCTATCTCGGTGGAACCTCCAAATGTTAAAGTTGGTGCCCCAAAACAAAGAGCTTCACTCCGATATCGGGTAGCAAAAGGAAGCTTTAATGAACACGAGCCCGTGGGTCACCAGCAAAAAGAGAAGCCAGCAACCCCGAGCCCAAGGCTTACAGAGCTTTTAAGGGAAGTTCTATGGGGGGAGGGGGAAATGGAGTCATCACAGCTCAGCCATCTGGTCGGGCCAGGTATTCTTTGTCTTCTTCTTCAGAATTTGGGTGGGTAAACGAATTCAGGCGCTATCTGAGAGCCCATCTGGTGCTTCCTCAAACAAGGCGAGCTGAATTCCTGGTGTGGGCATGAGAGCAAGGCACGGCATTCTTCCAGTAAGTTTACAATTTAACAGCATAGATGGTGAGTTTCCTTTTTACAATGGCCCTTCTTACAATGAGTTTACAATTTAACAGAATAGATGGTGGATTTCTTTCTACAATGGCCCTTCACTATAACTTGAAGTCAGGGATGGTGATATTTCCTGAGGTCCTTTTGTTGAGTAAAATTGTTTTGGTAATCCTGGCTTTCCTGTTATTCCAAATGAAATTGAGTATTGTTCTTTCAAGGTATGTAAAATATTGTGTTGGGATTTTGATGGGCAGTGCATTGAATCTGTAGATTGCTTTTGGTAGAATTTCCATTTTTACTATGTTGATCCTACCTTTCCAGGAACATGGGAGAGCTTTCCATTTTCTTATATCATCTTCAATTTCTTTCTTCAGTGATTTAAAATTTTTGTCAAATAGGTCTGTTACTTCTTTGGTTATAGTTACTCCAAGGTATTTAATATTATTTGCAGCTATTATAATGGGTAATGTTTCCCTTATTTCTGCATTTCTGTAAAGAAGCCTAATTGGTCGTGGTGGATGACATCTTTTATACATTGTTGTATACGGTTTGCCAAAATTTTGTTGAGAATTTTCACATCTATATTCATGAGGGAAATTGGTCTGTCATTCTCCTTCTTTTTTGTGTCTTTGAGTGGCTTAGGTATTAGGGTAATTGTTGCTTCATAAAAGGAATTTGGCAATACTCCTTCAGTTTCTACTGTGTTAAATAGTTTGAGGAGTAACAGTAGTAATTCTTTTTTGAATGTCTAGTAGAATTTGGCACTGAAACCATCTGGACCAGGGCTTTTATTTTTGGGGAGGGTTTTAATGACAGCTTCAATTTCCTTAAGGGTTATGGGCCTGTTTAGGTAATTAATCTGATCTTTATTTAATTTTGGTAGGTGGGACCTGTCCAGAAAGCTGTCCATTTCTTCTAGGTTTTCCATTTTTGTGGAATACAGATTTTCAAAATATGATCTGGTGATTCTCTGTATTTCCTGGGGGTCTGTTGTTATGTCCCCCTTTTTATTTCTGATTTTGTTAATTTGAACACTGTGGTTTTTGATTAGTTTGGCTAAGGGCTTATCTATCTTGTTAACTTTCTCAAAGAACCAACTCTTAGATTCATTGATTCTTTGTATTGTTCTTTTTTGTTTCAATTGTACTGATTTCAGCTCTAAGTTTGATTATTTCCTGCCATCTACTCCTTCTAGGTGAGTTCGCTTCTAATTGTTCTAAGTCTTTCAGCTGAGCTGTTAGGTCTCTAGTGTGGGATTTCTCTAGATTTTTCATATTGGCATCTAGCTCTATGAATTTTCCTCTTAAGACTGCTTTCATTGTGTCCCACAAGTTTGGATACATTGTGGATTCATTTTCTTTCTTTTTTTCTTTATTTATTTTGTATTTATCAAAAAAAAAGTAAAATGAATTTAAAATGCTGAAAAGTTAACAATAGCTATAAAGAGGATAAAAATCATAAGCATGACTTATCAAGGGTGATAATGCAAATAAGATTGCTACACATATATTTACTTTGTGTTCAGATTTCCCTCTGAATTTTTTTTTCCATCTCTGTATATCCTTATTCAAGGTCCTTTCCTCCTCCCACCATATCAGGTCATTTTTCTTCTCCGCAACTCCCCATCCCCTTCCTGGGCAGAGAGTAGACAGTCCTATGGTCCCACTGACCAAATAATGTTTGGATCAGTCTCCACTCCTGGCCAAATCCAGTTTTGTCCATACTCCCTCAAGAATGAGTCAGGTGTTCCTATAGTTGGAGTGGGGTCCGAAGGGCCAGTCCAGGGTGTTTCTGATCCCAAGCTGTTCAGTGGTTGTGGTTTGCAGCTTGGGCATGCTAGGTTTTTTTCTTGTTTATTTGTTTAGAGAACACTAATGAGTTAGTACATCCCCTGCTTATCTTTCTGAGATTGTGATACCTCGCTCAGGAGGATATTCTCCAAATCCATCCATTTGCCTGCAAATTTTAGGATATCATTTTTTCTTACTGCTGAGTAGTATTCCATTGTGTAGATGTACCACAGTTTGTTAATCCATTCTTCAGTTGAGGGACATCTAGGTTGTTTCTAGGTTCTTGCTATTACAAATAATGCTGCTATGAACATAGTTGAGCTAATACCTTTGGAGTGTGAATGTGCCTCTTTAGGGTATACTCCCAGAAGTGGTATTGCTGGGTCCTTGGGGAGATTGATTCTCAATTTTCTGAGAAACTGCCATATTGCATTCCAAAGTGGCTGAACTAGCTTACACTCCCACCAACAATGGAGGAGTGTTCCTCTTGTTCCACATCCTCTCCAACATAGGCCTTTTATCTTAGGCACTCTAATAGGTGTTAGGTGGTATCTCAAAGTTGTTTTGATTTGCATTTCTCTGATGGCTAAAGATGAAGAACACTTTTTCAGGTGCCTTTCAGCCATTAATAGTTCCTCTGCTTAGAATTCCCTTTTTAGATCTGTACCCCATTTTTTGATAGGGTTATTCAAGATTTTGTGCTCTAAACTGTTGAGCTCTTTATATACCTTAGCGATCAGTCCTCTCTCACTTGTAGGGTTGGTGAAAAATCTTTTCCCATTCTGTAGGCTGTTGTTTTGTCCTATTGACAGTGTCCTTGGCTTTGCAGAAGCTTCCAGCTTCAGGAGATCCCACTTATTGATTGTTGGTCTTAGTGTCTGTGCCCCTGGTGTTATATTTAGGAAGTGGTCACCTGTGCCAATTTGTCAAAGTGTATTTCCCACTTTCTTTTCTATTAAGTTAAAAGTGGTTGGGTTGGATTCATTTTCATTAAATTCAAGGAAGACTTTGATTTCTTTCTTAGTTTCTTCCTTGACCCAGAGATGGTTCAGCTGAGTGATGTTTAGTTTCCATGGGTTGGTAGGCTCTCTTTGGGTTTTGATGTTGTTGAACTCTAACTTTAGGCCCTGGTGGTCGGATATGTTACAAGGGATTATTACCAGTTTTTTGTATCTGTTGATATTTGCTTTATGACCAATTATGTGGTCAATTTTGGAGAAAGTTCCATAAGGAGCTGAGAAATATGTATATTCCTTTGCATTTGGGAGGAAGCTTCTGTAGATATCTATTAAATTCATTTGCATCACAACCTCTTTTAGACTCTTATTTCTCTGTTGAGTCTCTGTCTGGTTGATCTACCCAGGGTTGAAGGTGGGGTATTGAAGTCTCCCACTATTAGGGTGTAAGAATTGAGGTGAGATTCGAGCTTTAGCAGTATTTCTTTTACATAAGTAGGTGCACTTATATTAGGGACATAAATTTTCAAAATTGAAATCTCCTCTTGACCAATTTTTCCTGTGATGAATGAGTAGTGACCATCTTGTTCCCTTTTAATTGCTTTTAGCTTAAAGTCTACTTTGTTAAATATTAGGATTGCCACCCCTGCTTGTTTCTTAGGACCATTTGACTGGAAAATCTTTTCCCAACCCTTTATTCTAAGCCTGTGTCTGTCCTTGCATTTGAGGTGTGTTTCCTGTAGGCAACAGAAGGATGGCTTCTGTTGCTGTATCCATCTTGTTAGTATGTGGCGTTTTATAGGAGAATTGAGTCCATTGATATTAAGGGAAACTAGTGACCATTGATTGATATTTCCTGCCATTTTTGGTGGTAACTTGTTTGTATTTCCTTTCTCTGGAGTATTCTTCTGTTTAATGTTGATTGTTTGTGATTTCGTGGGTGTGTCTGGGGTCCTTAGGTTGGAGTTTTCCCTGTAATACTTTCTGTAGTGCTTGACTGGTAGATAGATATTCTTTCAGTCTGACTTTGTCATGAAATATCTTGTTTACTCCATCTATGGTGATTGATAATTTTGCAGGGTGTAGTATTCTAGTTTGACAGCCATGCTCTTTTAGCTTCTGTATAACTTCTGACCAAGCCCTCTAGCTTTCCTCTTTTCCATTGAATAGTCAGGCGTTATTCTGATGAGTCTGCCTTTATATGGAAATTGGCCCTTTTCTTTTGCAGCTCTTAAATTCTTTTCTTTGTTCTGTATGTTTTGTGACTTGATTATAATGTGGTGCACTGACATTTTTTGGGGGTCATATGTATTTGGTGTTCTGTAAGCTTCTTGTATCTTTATAGGCATTTCCTTGTTCAGGTTAGGGAAGTTTTCTTCTATGATTTTATTGAAAACATTATCTGTGCCTTTGAGCTGGTATTCTTGTCCTTCTTCTATTCCTATTATTCTCAAATTAGGTCTTTTCATTGTGTCCCAGATTTCTTGAACATTTTGAGTTATGGCATTTTTAGTTTTACTATTTTCTTTGATTGATATATCTACTTGAGCTACTGAGTGTTCCACTTCAGAGATTCTATCTTCCATCTCTTGAACTCTGTTTGTTATGCTTGTATCTGTGGTTCCAGCTTTTTTCTTCAGGTTTTCTATTTCCATCTTTGCCTCATTTTGTGACTTTTTATTGCTTCTATTTCAGATTTTAGTTCCTGTCATGTTTCTTTCATAGATTTGTTCATCTCTTCCAATTTTTTGTTTGTATTTTCTTCTATTTCTTTAAGGCTATTTTCCATATCTTCTTTGAGAGCTTCGATGATCATCAAAAAGGAATTTTTGGTGTTGCTTCCTTCTGTTTCCTCTTCATTGCTCAGTTCAGGTCTTGTATTTGTAGGATCACCACTTTCTTGTGGAGTTATCTTGTTGTTCTTTATATTATTATGTAAGTTTTTGCACTGGCGTCTGCTCATGGATTTAGTGGTTCACAATTAGGTGGCTCCTGGTCAGTTGTGGCACTCAGGCTTGTGTGCCTCCTGTGATCTCTGAGGAAAAGGTCTGCTCAATCACTACTTCTACACTGTGTAGGGTACTGAATTTCAAGTCTTCAATCTTTCTCTGCTTGACCAATTGAAGGCTGGATGGCGGCTGTGTAAACTTCCTCAGCAGCAGCTGGGGGGACTGTGACAGGCAGAATTTATCTTAGCCTGCTCCAGAGTGTACTGGGACATGCTCTGCAGACAGCACTAGGTCCTGGAACAGGACCCAGAACCGATGGGAGCTCAAGTCTCCTCTTGCTGGCAGGGATACAAGCGCTGGGGCCTGCTGACCCCTCCTCACCTCTGGTTGGGGTCTGAGTCTGTCCTTCAGGGTCCCCAGTCCTTATCTGATCTCTCAGTTGGAGGTGGGTAGCCATGCGAATTCCCTCAGCAGCAGCTTGGGGGACCATGACAGGCAGAGTTTATCTCTGCCTGCTCCAGAGTGTGCTGGGACATGCTCTGCAGACAGCACTAGGTCCTGGAACAGGACCCAGAACCAATGGGAGCTCAAGTCTCCTCTTGCTGGCAGGGATACAAGCGCTGGGGCCTGCTGACCCCTCCTCACCTCTGGTTGGGGTCTGAGTCTGTCCTTCAGGGTCCCCAGTCCTTATCTGATCTCTCAGTTGGAGGTGGGTAGCCATGCGAATTCCCTCAGCAGCAGCTTGGGGGACCGTGACAGGCAGAGTTTATCTCTGCCTGCTCCAGAGTGTGCTGGGACATGCTCTGCAGACAGCACCCAGTCCTGGAACCCAGAGTGTTAAAATTATTATGTTACCTTGATTCACGTGGCAGCTAACAACCATCTGAAATTCCAAGATCTGACACCCTTACACAGTTATATAAAATAAAATAAATTAAAATAAAATAAAATAAATATTTTTTAAAAAATAATTTTGACTTTTAAACAATTTTTTTTAATGTTAAGGTTGTGGAGTCTTTGACATTGAACTAAATTCATTTTGTTTTATAGTGTGTCCACAGTTTTATGGGACCAGGAATTGGATTACTTTGTTTTAAATGAGAAATGCGCCCATAGTTTTAAGCACATAAACATTTGGTCACAGGTTGGTAACACTGTTTGCAGCGGTTAAGGAAGCATGGTCTTGCTGAAGGAAATATGTTGCTGAGCTGTGAGAGTGTATAGCCTCGCCCTGTTTTCACTTTGCTACTTGCTTGCTGTCAAAAATATTATCTCCCAAGTTCCTGCTCTAGTTGCCTGCTGCCATGCTGCCCCTGACTTTGTAAAATCTAACCCTCTAAGACTGTGAACCTAAATCAACTCTTCCATAAATTACTTTTGATTCTATTATTCTAACACAGCAATACAAAAGTGCCTATTACACCATGAAAAAGACAGTATAGAAACAATGGAAATAGAGCTAATACTTGTCACTTTAAGGTCACATGGCTTAGAAACCCTATGGCTTGCTGTGTAGCTGGGTGGCTGGGCCCTGATGTCCTCTCTCCTCCCCTTTTCACTCCTTAATCTCCTCTTCTCAGATTTATCCTCTTATCCTCTCTGCCGATTAGCCCTTGCTATCTTTCCTTCTCCCTAGCTATTGGCCATGTAGCTCTTTATTACATCATTGAGGTGTTTTAGACAGGCAAGTGACACAGCTTCACAGAATTAATCAAATGTAACATAAAAGAATGCAATACATCTTGGCATCATTAAACAAATATTCCACAGCATAAACAAATGAAACACATCTTCAACTCATATTCCACAACATTTTTCATTTTTGTCTAAATAAAAATGTAAAGTTTTAACTTTAAAG
Source organism: Sigmodon hispidus (assembly GCA_004025045.1). NCBI lineage: Eukaryota > Metazoa > Chordata > Mammalia > Rodentia > Cricetidae > Sigmodon > Sigmodon hispidus. Next base: position 125,195 of record PVIH01003861.1, read on the forward strand.
TGGTATATACAATAGAACAAGTTATCAAGTAAGAATTACATTTACAATATTCATTCTATTTGTATTTAGCACATTCAGAGAAAATACTCCATTATTTATTTTATCTTATTAAGTCCGAGGTTTTAAACCTAATTTACTTTTTGTCATAACCAAGGAAAGTTGTAATGCTAATTATTTAGTCATTAACTCTAAGGACCTCAGGAAGATGTAATATTGCCTAACAGCAGAGACATCTGACTGCCTTGACAGTCATCCAAATTTCCTCTCCAATGTTGAGTCATCTGTCTTCATCCTACAGGTCTAGGGTATCCAGCAAGCTTTTCTATAAAGCAGAAATTTTCAAGACCTGTCCTGCCTTGTATTGGCAAAGTTTATCAGTCGCTTTCCTCTGTATCCTGCAGAATATCTGGCAGATGTCTGAGAATCAGGAATTTTAAAGAGTTGTTCTGCCTCTTTTCAGCAAAGTTCAGCAGTCTCTTTCCTGTGTGCCCTGCATGTCTAGTTTATATAGCATACTGTCAGTAGTCAAGTCAAAGCAGTTTCTTGCCAAAATGGCTAGCCTTCCCACATATATTTCCAAAAGTGATAATAAACATCCATAACCCATGAATTAACTAAAGACCATCCACTCTATCTCTTAGGAATGTGGGCATTGTAATTTTCAAATTGTTCCCTGTTGTCTGGGGGTAAAGGCATTTTTAGGGATTCTTGAGAAAAATTGAGATAATGGCTGAATCCTGGGAAAAACAGTGGTAACTTTTGTGAATATATATCATCAGAAGATTTTTCCCAGTCAAACCTGATCAATATAAATCCTGAAACAATCCATAGCCTCTTGTCTCATTGTGGGAACAGAAGCAAAACCTCTTCTCCAAAGCAATGAATCTTTTAAGTTACATTTAATAAATAATGTTTTTTTAACTTCAATTTAAAGAATTTCTAAAGTATGTACACTTATTTATTTCAACAGTTCTTCTTTCAATTCCAGATCTCTTACCAGTTGCTAATGAACAATCAAAAACATCAAAATTAATACAGTAACATATAGAATTCAGACTCTGTGCATTTTCCATCTTACATGGCTGTTTTTTCATATTACTTTTACTGTCTTTTTAAAGATTTTATTACTTTATATTTCTTTCTTTCTATAGCTATCTAAATATCTATATCTATTTTCTTTTCTGTCTTAAGCTTATGCCATTATTAAACACACTGGAACCTTTTTAGATGTTTTTTTCTGTCCAGATCTATCTGTCTTTACTGTGTATCTCTAGTCTGGTTTTGTCTGTGTGAGCAACAAATTGCTAAATAGCATGGCTAAGATCTTGCTTTTGTGGCTGACTCTGCTCACTTCTTGAGCCATTGAAAGCCAAGCCTGGTGGGAGGTACCTTTGACTGACAACTGTATTCAACCCTCCAACTCTCTACACAGTGACAAAAGATTTTGTTTACTTAGTTTTTTTTTTTTCCCTGTATCTATTTAACATGAAAAAGGCTATTTAAGGGCTCTGCTGTAAGGCAAAGTTTTTCTTTTGTTTTGTTTTTTTGTTTGTTTGTTTTTTAGTGGAGCCATATTCTTTTATTTTACCAGCTTTCTTAGAACCTAGTAACATTCAGGCCTCATGTGGGTATGCCAGATTATACTCTTATTCTTTGATAACTTTGGCACCCATCTCTCTAATAAAAACAGAGTCTCACAGTCCCATTCTTACTTTTGAATGTCCAGCCTTAGCTTGTCTTGTTTCTAGCCAGCTTTTCTTAAATTAGCCTATCTACCTTTTGTATCTGGGCTATTACCTTTCTTTATTCAATGTACCTTTCTTGGCTTACTCCATGCTTGCTGTGGATGGCCCTTGAGGTCCCCTCTTTTCTTTCATTCCTCCATCTCCTCTTCCCCGATTTCCATTTCTACTTATTCTCTGTCTGCCAGCTCCACCTATTCTATCTCCTGCCTTGCTATTAGTCAGTCAGCTCTTTATTAGACCAAGAAGGTGTCAGTTTCTATTTATTTAACACAATTAAACAAAAGCAAAGTAAAGGAATGTAACACATCTTTGTATTATTAATCAAATGTTCCACAACATAAACAAATGTAACACATCTTCAGCTAATATTCCACAACAGGGTCTCTGCAGCAATAGAAACCCTAAGACTTAAGACTTCTGGGATATTAGCAAGTATTTTTCTGAACACAGGAAGAAAAATTATGGTTAAAGACGTAGTGAAATTAATAAATCTACTATGTAAGTAGAAGGGATTCTCATCTGTTTTATATCTCTAAGGAATTAAGAAAAGTTATAAATTATAATTAAAATGTTGAAGGAGGAATGGGGCTATCATCCCCAAGCCCCAGTACAACCAGAATCCAAAAGTTGAATAGACCATAACCAGTGTGGTGAGGCCGTTTGAGTCTGGTGGTTGGAAGAACTCAGGTATGTCGCACTACCTAAGAATAATCTGCTACATATGTCCTTGCTCGGAAGGGGCTGTTACACAGTGCAATATCCAGACAGTAAAGTGTGGTTTTACTTTGATAAACACTATGTTATTTACTTTAAACATGGGCATTGAATTAATGGAGTGTGCGTTACCTGTGTACTGTTGTTTAGCAGGTGATCCTCTAATATAAAAATTATAAACAAACATTTTATTTATGTTTTTTTGTAGATCAAGAATCTGGCTTAGCTCAAAGTTTCTTGTATAGCTGCAACCTAGATATTAGCCAGATGGCAGCTATGTCATGACTTACTCAAGGACTACTAATAATCATATTCAGAGGATGATTATATAATCAAATTTGGATATACCTCTCTATAGAACTGCTGGACAACATGGTCACTGGTTTAGCTGAGAAAAAGTGATCTACAAGTAAGAACCTACCAAGATAGAAAAGTGATTTTTATCTTTAAATCTGGAAGTGACATTCCAGTACCTTTGTCATATTATCACTAATGGAAGCAATTTTCTAATTTTATTCCACATTATTATTATTGCTAGAGAAATGAAACTTCACTCTAACCAAAAACTAGCCTAAATGGGAGAAGAATAAGAATGGAGAGAACTTTCTGTGCATATGTTGATGAGAATAAGGAATAGAAAGTTAAGCTTGGTTTGGAAAATTGCAGTGGACCATGAAGACATTTCCAGGATGTGAGTAGAAAAGCTATGACTATATCTAGTATGAAAATTGGTTGTACTTTTCTCTTCTAGTTTCCATTGCTTATATGATGCTCATTTGTACCTATTTTCTCCAAATTGGAATCTATTGTTTTGGAAGGAGGAGGGAGTTTCATGAGACTCACCAATTATACGTGACTTAAAAGATTCAAGAATCTCAGAAAGGTGCAAGAACTTTATTTCTACTTCTCTGTTTCCATCTCTTGTCTTACTGCTCTAAAGAAGACTTTAATCACTGTGTTGAATAAAAACACACACACTTCACTTGTTCCTGGGTAAGTGGAAAAGCTAAGAGATTTTCTTAGTACAATATTTACTACAGCTTTGGCATGCAGTCTTCATGGTATAGAAATTTGTTCTTTGTATTTCTCATATTTTCAAAGTTTTTCTCATGACCTGATGTTGAATTTTGTCTACCTATCCACATTTATTGATAGGGTAATGAATATTTTTAGTTTTCTTGGATTGGGTTTGAAGGTCCTTTGAGGAGTATTGCCTCTGTGTTAATCAGGGGTATTATTTATCATTTTATTTATTTCTGAACTGGAAAAATCATACAGTATATTATGATCATGGTTTTCCCTCCCTCCGACTCTTTCCAGGTCTTCTCATCTCCTCATCTACTCAACCCCCAAGTCTTTTTCTCTCTATCTTTATAAAACAAAAAATGAAATAACAACAACAAAAACAATAATTAGAAACATATACATATACATAGACACACACAAAACAAAACTCATAAAACACAAATTCAGAAACTTTAAAATACAAGCAAAAGACAAATAAGATAAAAATAATATTCAAGCAAAGCCATAAGAGACAAAAATTCTCCAAAAATAACTGAGATCATTTTGTGTTGGCCATCTTGGCCATCTATTTCTGGCCATGGGGATTCACTCAAGTACAATTAATATACTGGTGGACCACATGGTGACCATTGCTGCTTGTCACAGTTCCAGCATTGCAACTTTGCAGTTCACAATTCTCAAGCAATTTTTACTTTCATTTTTTTTTTAATGATTCTCACTATGTATTATGGAAGTTCTCTTATGCCTTTTCCTTTGAGAAATGTTATGTTTGCTTTGAAGGATGAAAATTATAAAACAGCAGCCTTTCTAAAGAAAATAAATCATTGCAAGAAAATCTCTCCCACAGTGAAACCATGTATCATGATACCTCTGCAAGTTAACACCCAGCTACTAGGAAATTAAAGTAAGTAATTGGCGAGTCTGCCTGACTCCATTTTGAAGGCAGGAACCATTTATGCTGTATTGTTAAAAATTAGCTTCTATTTACTGTGAGTTTATTTGAATTGCTCTCTGTTTCCTGACCTTCCCCAAACCACAATCTTTATTTGGTTTAGTTCTTAAAAGGGGTACAAGAGAAGGATTGAAAGCTGTCCAGCTCTTGGGTGAATCTCAGTAAAATATCATGCTTGCTTCAAATTTGGCTCAAATTGGGGTAGTAGTATTATGCTAGCTGTTGGGATTAACATAGCATATGTTTGATAAATAAGGTATATTTGATAACCAAGATTTATAAATTTCTGAAGTCTACTCAGGTTCGTTCATAGTAAAAATTGTCTAACTTGCTTTTTGCTCACTTTAAGCTTTAGGTATTTGTTATAGAAAGCTACAATATTCTAAAATGGAGTGTTTGATCTTCCATGAAAATTCTTTTCCCAAAGCTAGACATTAAGGCAAAAGTCCTATTCCCTTGGGAGCTTGGGTAAAGTTTCTGCTTGCTAAAAAGGGAGTCATTATTTCTGTCAAGGGAAACTCGTGGTCCTTTCATTATTATATGACTGGCTCTATTGCAAAGGTCAATGTTAGCTACCTGGACCCCTGATCTCAAGTCCCACCCCAGTGCTCATACTTCCTTTCTCACATTTAACCCTATATGTAAGGACTCTGTCTTACTTCCTGAAACCCTGGCCAATGGCAGTTATCCTGGCCTCACCCAGAGTTCTGATGTCAAGCTCTATTTAAGAAGAATTCATACCTCCAACCCTCCCTTTTTGTCTTTCCCTTTCCCCACCTTTCCAGAGATTTCATTTCTCAACTTCTGCCCATCTTCTATCTTTGTCTCCCTCCCCAAGCCTTTCTGCCTCTCTCTCCCTCCCCCTCCCTCTTTCTATCCATCTCTCTCTTCTCCCTCTCTCCATAATAATAAAGTCTCTCCATGTAGGCCCAGTCTAAGTGTCTCCATAGCACTGGACCTGCTTAGGAATAGGGGCCCCTCATGCATCCATTGCCATCATCTGCCATTTAGGGTATATGCTTTATCATAATATAAAAATATATACAACTATAGAATGTAAAAAGTATATTCTTTTTCCAATAAAGTGTAGACAGCCATCCCTATTCATCTTCAGATTGTGTCAGTTTCCAACCCTAATTCCCCCCAAACTTCATGCATCCTCTTTGGACCTGAACCCCACCAGAGCTAGACTCTGGCAATATACTCAGTGAGATTATATTGGGGGAGGGAAAAAAGTCTTTTTTCCTTTCCAAGCAGGTGTCAATTTCAGATAGCATCTTGGTTAAGGATAGGAGCCTATGTACACTCTCAGCACTGGGACCGTATCTGGCATGAATCTGTTCAGAACTGATGCTGTTGCTGCCATCACTGTAGGTTCATTTATGCATCATTCCTGTAGTGCCATTGTTAGTTCCGAGTGTGAGAGCAAGTACACACTAACAAGGCCATACACTAGAGTTTATTTAAGAGAAGAGTCCCAGGTGGGTGAAGAGGCAGAGGAGCAAGACAGAAGTCAGGAGACAGAGAAGAAAAGGACCGGAGCATACAATTGCAGTCTCTTTTAAGAGAAGGGGCGTGCACGGGTATGCGTCATGTGTCACGCAGTGCCATGCCCAGGGGTGTGCTTCCATGAAAGGTGCATCCCATCTGAGCCTAGCAGGCTCAGCTACGTAGAATGCCAGGAATCCTTACAACCATGAAGGCACTGCTTCATTGGAGTCATTCATACCCTCTGGCTCTTAAGTCTCTCTGCCTCCTCTTCAGCATGGCTCCCTCAACAATTAGGGGGAAGGATTTGATAAAGGCATTCTATTTAGGACTGAGTGTACATTGTCCACTTGTGGGTCTCTATGTTAGTTCTCACATGGTGCAAAAGGAAGCATCTTACTTTCCTTCTTATTTATTCTCTGCACCTTTACATCATGTATTTTGATCCCATTCATTTCCCTGTCTCTTCACATCTGCCCTCTGCTCCTTCATTGTGACTCCTCCTGCCAAAAGAAAAAAATTAAGAGAAAAAAAAAAAGAAGAAAGAAAAGAGAAAAAAAATAGAATCTCACCATGGAAGCTATAGTGTCACAGAGTCAGGCAGTAAATCTCTTTGTCCATTATTCATTACTTCCAAGTATTCATTGCAAAGCTTCATCGGTCTTCTTTGAGACCTCTGGTTTTTACTACTCTATCAATCCTGGGCCCTCTCTAAGACTCCTTTTGGATATATCATGGTTTCCCTGTGTCGTGGAGATCCTGCAGCCTTGAGTATTCTGGTCAGGTCCCTTCTTGGGCTCCAGCAGATCACTGATGGACTGGATGTTGGCTCAGGAAGGCAATATCCCTGGGCAACTGTAGGGTTGCTTTGTCAGCCAGTTCTGTCCTTCCTCACCACTAGGGTGAGCTGAACTCCAGCATCACCCCAGCTAATTCACCTCTTGCAGCAATGAGTGAGAAGTGGGACCAATTTGCTGGCTTTCAATCCACAGAGAGGGCTCTCCCACACCTGTTCCATTAGGGCCAGCTATATTGTGTTGCCCCATGAGGTAGAGAGGCCACTCTTCTGAGTGTTTCATCTGGATAAAGGTAGGGACAGGGTCCTGCTCTTATTACTCCAGTGCCAGTTCCTCCACCTGTCTCAGGTGTAGCTGATTGCAATGTGGCAGGTGAGGGCATCTCTCCTCCGCCTATGTTACTACATGTCTGATAAGTAATAGGGGTAGCTCTGCTTTGCTCATAACATTGAGGCTGAGTCAACTTCACCTCAGACCTTTGAATAGCTCTGCTATGCAGCCTAGGTGAGCAGCAGGGCCTGTTTCCTGAGTGTTTCAACTGTGGTGTGTGGGGGGTGGGGAGGTAGTGGTGGTGGTGGTAGTACCAGCTCACCCTCTGTTGCAGGTGTTAAGTAGCTACAGGGTGAAAAAAAAGTTTCTTTGTTGATGTTTGAACACTGCACTTTTCTGAGTTACAAACCAGTGTGGCCACTCTGTCCTTTTACTTTTGGGTTGTACTTTTGGCTGGATATCAGAGTACACTGGCAATGCTGGCAAGGTTGTAGACAAATGGGAAACTCTTCACTCTGCTTGTGCTGGTGTAAACTAGTTCAGCAACTGAGGAAGCCAGTTTACTATGGTCTCAAAATGAAATGACAGCAGCAACAACAACACACATACTCATCCCATACACCACTACAGGGTATGTACCCAAAGTATTCAGGTCATCACATCACAGGGGTTCTTGTACATTAATGTTTATCTAAAATACTATTCACAACAGCTAAATTATAAGAGTAACTGTGGTGTCCAATAACAAAGGAGGAGATAAGGAAGATATGTAGAGGCATAGTGAACTTTTTCAGCAGCTATAATGAAGAACATGGTGCCATTTGTAGGACAATGGATGCAACTGGAGAAAATCCTATGACGTGAACTGAAACCATTCCACAAAGGAAAATACATAAAATCATGTATGTATATGGACCATGCGAGTAGAAGTAAAACTGTTTATAAAAACAAAAATTAGCAGTGTAGGGGTGCAGCTTAACATGGAAACCAGGGCACATTGGAAGGGTATGCCTGAATTTACTTTCTATACTCATACAACACAGAGAAAGAATACATTACTATTCACAGTTTGTTCTCTCTATCTATCTGTGTGTGTGTGTGTGTGTGTGTGTGTGCCCTCGCGTGTGCGTTCAAGCATAAGTCATGGTGTACATGTAGAGATTGGAGAACAACCTTTGGGATCAGTTTTTCCTTTACCATGTGGACTCCAGGGGTGAACTCTGGACATCTGATTTGAGTGGTAAGTGTTCTATCTGGTGCGCCACCTTGCTCATGCTAAGGATATCTTTATATTAAAAATTACATTGGATTATCTTCAGAGACTGTAAACTGACATTTTTATTTTTTCAGAATGTTTTACTTATGGATGGTGCAGTATTCATTTATATTATAATACATTAATATATAATACATATATCTTAAATATAAACTAAGCTGCTTTTCCTCTCAGTGTATTAAAACATATTGTTAGCTTAGAGAAACAAACATAAAAATCTTGATTACTAGCAATATTCTTCTTCAGTGTCTGCACTGGCTTGTTTCTCATCTATAATATTTGTGCCATTCTTGTGTGTAATGCCATAACTATTGTTCCATAATTTCTTCCAAGGAAGAAAGAAAATTACAGATTGACAAGATCTCTCCTTATGCTGATAAAAACAGTAAGCAATTTCAGGGGAGGGGAGACATCCACTGGAGATCCCTGAAAACCCAGAACTGGGCTACAGACAATCTGTTTTCTTGAGGCATGGGCTTTTGGATGAGGCAGTTGGTTTTGAGTCACCTTCGCACTTGTCTCTCTCTTCTCACTCACACTTATGTAAATTACCTGGTAAGATACATTTTTTTTCACAAGGCTAGACTTGGTGGAGATTTTTATTGGTTCTGCCATAAGTGACTTATCTGGAGAGAACAGCTATTTGTTCACCTCTCCTAAGGAAAACAACAGACACATTTCTTTACTTAGAAAATATTAGAAAAAATAGCAATTACTCATTCCCTTTCCTATGACATAGACCTAGAGGGTCACAGCTTCATGACCATAACCAAGTAAATAATTAATGTCAACTTCATGTTTAAAATATCTTACTTCTAGTGAATTGAACTTACATAGATGATAGATAGTGTCATAATTACAGTAACTTTAGGGCAAAACAAAATCAGAAACTGATGGAAGAATTTTGGAGTGAGTTATTTCACTGAAAATATGTATTCTGAGCTTTTAAAGCTTGTATTTTCTGAATTACTCTACAATTCATTCATGAGACAACATGTGTTCCCTGAATGCGAAGAATGAAATTAACCACCAATGCTGTAAACCTCATATCTGTGTTATTATGTTAGGAAACACTAATACAATTGAAAAGTGATACAAGAGGACCCCCAGGCTAATTAGGCTCTGATTGTCCCTATATTGGATGAGGCTTTGCTACACTAAACAACAAACCTCTCTTATTGCATCTCTCTCTACCTCCCCAACTCCTTTTACTTCTCACTGCTTTCGCCTGCGCCTTTTTTCCCAAGAATGTCTGAGAAAAAAGGGAACAGTTTATATTTGTATTGAGAGTGGCCCAGCTTGGTTACCAAGATATGTTGTTATAGCTCAGTATATAAGATCACAGTATATAAGACACTACTGTGTGAGAATTATAATGAAACCCCCCATTATTTTATGTTTCTAATTATATAAATAATTAAAAAATAATTTATTTATATTTATTTTATGTGCATTGATGTGTTGCTTGATTGTCTACTTGTGTGAAGGTGCTGGGTCACTGACAGTTGTGAGAAGTACTGGAAACTGAACCTGGGTTCTCCAGAAGAGCAATAAGTGCTCCCATGCATTAAACAATTTCTCCAGAACTGAAAAAAATATGTAAATAATGAGGAGAGAATAAATTTATCTTTATTTGTGCCAGACATACTAAGTTTTAGAATAGCAATGCAAACTTGTAATATTTTAATACTTTATCATATGACTATTTAAGCATTTGTTGATTAGGTACATAAGAAAATGATTTGAGTCCTATTTCAGGAGATCCTACACAAGAGCAAGGAAATCGAGGATGAGAAGGCAGAGGAAGAGGATTACTTTCCAATTCTCAAGTATACATCAGCAGAGATACCAATTACTGAAAAAAAATTTCATAGAATGAACAACAAATAAGCTACATACAATGTATGCTTCATTTAATCTTGCTAATAATGATAAACTTTAAAACTTGGAATGTGGCAATGTAGTATTACCTAAATATTATATTAGAGAGGGCAAGGAGAACCTTTTTGTAAAATTGGGGCTGAAGAGATGGCTCAGAGGTTAAGAGCATTAACTGCTTCTGTGAAAGACCAAGGTTTGGTTCCAAGAACCCACTTGGCAGCTGACAAAGGTCTGCAATTCCATTTCCAAGGGAGTCAATGCCTCTTCTGACAACTGAGGACTCCTGCATGCATGTGGCACACAGATATCCATTCAAATATACATACACGTAAAAGAAAACAAATACTTTAAAATACTGAAATGGATTAAATGTGTGCTAGAAGTATATTATTATTTAATAAAAACTATGCCGATGATGCTGAATAAATGTTAATCCAGGAGGATCTGGTTATTATCAAATGTAGAAAGTTTAAAGTTAGGTGAAAAAGAGTAAATTTAAAGGTACTATGCATAGAAACAATTTTCTTGGAGTGATTTTAATGAAACTAATAAATAATAGGAGACATAATTGTAAAGATGTTCAACTTAAAATACCTTGGCCAATTTGAATTATGGTAATGCCATAAAATACCAGTTTAGATTCAGACATGCTAACTGATTTCTCAGTATTCCTTGTGAAATTCAACAGGGATAAAGTTTAGTTTTACAATTAATTTGGTAGTCTTTGTGAAAAATATACTACTTATCCTAGATAAGCAATATAATGTAACCTTCCAAACATGACCAAATGAGACACATATTTGTGCAGATAGACTGGGGAATTATGTATGCATATAAAATATATGCATGTATAGTAGACTTATGTGTGGAATGTGAAATATATACAAAGATATACACAGAGACACATGTGAGCTAGATAATAAAATCTAGTAATTATCATGTGAGGACACAGAGCTCAGGAGGAACACTGTCTTCCTTTTACTGGGGAGTCAAGGACAGCAAAGCTTTCCCACGGAACTCCTTGCAGACATGAAACAAAGTAATGTCTTCTTGGCTTGGATGGTTCTGTTGTCAGGGCCCAGAGACCAGATTCTCCTTATATAGTTCCTCTTGTTATTCTTGATTGTGACCCCCTGAGGAAGTCAGATGAGCCCTGGGTTACTATAGCTGTGTCTTGCTTGGCATATTTATCATCTACAAATCATCTGCTATAAATATACCTCAGCAGGATCATCATCAGGCCAGCTCAGTAGCCTGCAATTTATGAAGGTTATGGGAACCAGTGTGAAGGGTGAAGTGCTTTATTAAGAGTGGCTTTCCTTTCTGACCCAGCTCTGTATCCTATTTGAATTAAAATGATCCTGGGAACCAGTGCTCCTTTCCATTTAGGATTAAGCCCTTTTAAATTGTCCCCTTAGGCTGTTATTCTTACTCCGTGGTGCCATGACTTCAGGGATTTCTAAGAAACATCAAATTCACAATGTTAAATAGTAAGTGAGAAGACACTACTGTGTGAGAATTAAAATGAAATCCCCATTATTTTATGTTTCTATGTACAAGCCATGCAAAGTATATTTTGTTCTTCATTTTTATTGCATATTTATTATGATTTTTTTTTGCTCTGGGTAAAATAAGAGGCTGACCCAAATGTCTTGCAAATATTACCACTGTTATGCTGAAAGTTGAAATAAATGAAACATTCCCCCCCTTTTTTTTTAACCACGGAATAGTCTTTTTTTTTTTTTAACAAGAAAATGTATTCACTATATACACTGTGTTTTAGATTTTGCATTTGACTTATAAGACCCATTTTCTTTTCACATTCCCTTAAATGAATAAAAGCATTGTAATGAACTAAAAATGACACAAAACCAAAATGCCACCCAGGCTGCTCTCCTTGGTGATTTGTTCCTGGGAACATAGTTGAAGCCTGCTGGAGAGTGATTAACTGTTTCCCTTACAGGGTGTTCCTTCAATTCTTGTCCTAAAAGACGAAGCCTTGAAGAGGGTCATTCTATTAATATGTATTAAGATGTAGAGCGCCTAAGGGCCAATTTTAATATTTCAAACAATTCTGGTGTATAAACGATCATCAGCACCTTCCTGTTCTCATGATAGCCCTCCATTGAAAACCGTGTTCTTGGCTATAGAATTGCCCCAGGGGAGAGGAACAAGAAGAGAAATAAAAAATGCAAATGAGAGAGTGGAGCAAATGATGGAAAATTACTTCATTCAACTTCACCTGCTGCTCAGGCAACTCACCCTTAGGAAGGCTCGGCCTCTCAAATGCATTGCCCATTATGTCTCCTCCCACCACATCACCACACTATTCAAACACTTGTTTTGCAAACCACCAACCGCGTCTACAAGTAGAGATAAAACTGGATGGCAATGACTAGTTGCAACCTGTATCTGAAGCCTAACAGATACTTCTTCCTTCAGACGTCTGTACAGGAGGCAAAATAAACAATACGTAAATAAAACGGTGGAGGCATGTAGAAATTTATCCTCTTTTCCCCCTTCTCTATGGACAACAACGGTAGCTTTTCCTTATTTCTTCCGATCACTTACCCAAACTTGCTACGAGGGGAAACTTGACAAGGAATAAATACATTAAGAAGGCAGAACGAATCAAAAGTTTAGAACCCGCACTATTGCCCCTGTCGCCAAGCAGAGAGCCGGTGCAGGAAGCCTGACCTCAGTAGCCCGTACTGTAGTCCTGACAAAGCCCAAAGCGAGCTTGAACAAATAAGATGCTAATTGCAGTCTGGCTCTGATTGAAAACAAAAACAAAAACAACAACAACAAAAACCAACTATTGTTCCAACCTCTAGTCAGAGGCGAGCAGCAGCGGGAGGTGAGAGGTGGCCCCTCAGCTGCAGACTGGATCAATGCTAAATCCCGGTGCTGAATGACAGCTCCCCCGCTGCGTCAGGTCCGTACTGAAGAAAGAGAAGGATGATCGAGGCCAGCGTTTACTTTCTACCCCTCTGAGTCGCCTTCCCGTCCTCTGCGCCCCCCTGCCTCTCCTCCTGGGGACTTTCTCCTAGAGTTGGTGGCTACCAGCCTCGGCGGTGGGAACTGAGGATGAGAAAACCTCCCAGACGAAGAAAAGACCGGTTTTCCGGACGTGCTTGGGTTTCGAGTAGCGGGGCGCGGGCACGGCTGGGAGCCCCGCGAAGCTCGCTCCCGCGCCCGTCCCTGGTGGGTGGGGGGGGAAGCCGAACTCCAGCCCGGGGCGCTGCGCTCCTCCTGGGACGGGCGCGCGCACCCACGAGCACGTGCATTAGGGGGGGGGGTTGCTGGGTGGCGGGTGCGCGCCAAGGAACGCGCATCCCCCCCCTTCGCGCGCAGCCCCGGGGAGAGCGAGCGCCGCGCGCCAGCGCGCACGCCCGCCACACAGCTTTACTATATCGCGCCCTCGCGCGCCTCCCTCCTCGCCGGGCATTCAAACAGCTTGCCGACGTCGCCAGCCCAGGATTTTCGCCCCAGCTTCTCAGCCGCGCTCCGTCCATCACTACCTGGCAGGGAGGAGGGCCGGGGAGGAGGGCGCACCGAGCAGCGGGCTCCAGCTCCAGCCTCGCCACCGGCCGGGAGCACTCCAGCCACCAGTCCGCCGCCCAACCCGCCGCCTCAGCCGCCGCCGCCGGCCACTTCTCAGCGCTTTTGGGGCTTCTTGGCCAATCCGTTTGTTAGGGGGGTGGTGGGTTTGGGAAAACACATCTGCGCTCTTAATCCACTTCCATTTTTTTTTATTTTATTTTTTTTTTTTCTGTTTGTTGTTTCTGTCGAGTCTCCCTTCAGGGGGCCTCTCCCCGCCTCTCCTTTGGAGGCTTCATTCACTTGGGTAAGGCGCAAGGCTCTGGCCACTGGGTACCCCCTTTTATTATCCCCCCCTTTTTTTGCTTCTTGTATGCGTGCGTGCATTTTTTTTCTCCAATAATAAATCCTGATATTTGAAGCTGAGCCGAGGGAAAAATGGGCAACGGTGATTGGGACCGAAGGGGAGTCTCTCCGTCACTGTTGTTGGGACGTGTGCCTGTGCTGGTGTCTTAGACCAAAAGCCTCCCGGAGCTTTCGGAGTGGAAGGTAAGAAAGGGGGCCCAGGGGTCACCTCTGTTTTCTGGGGTCGCCCTGGAGAGGCTTAGGCTCAGTTTTTGGGGGAGGGAAGTCAAGGCTGTTGCTGGCGGATGGAGAGATTCTGAGCCTAGTTAAACGCCGCAGTTGAAAAGTTAAGAGAAGTCTGGTTTTTGAAGAGGTGTGCTGAATGGGAAGGAATAGGGAGAGAGACCCAGAAAATCTAGCAACTCGTGCGTGATTGAGATAATTTTAGCGGCGTTGGGGGGGGTAGGTTAAAAGGAAGTTAGGTTAGAGTAGGACTGGGTCTTCTATTGGGGGAAAAATCAGTGGAGTGATGGCGCCGTCTATGTTCGACTAAACTAAAGTGTCACCCAGATCAGTTTTGAGAATAGCTAAAGTCAGTGCTGGTTTACCTCTCAGCAAGAGCCAAGAAAATAAATAAATAAATACAACATCCTAGAGACCTCGGTGACCATCCCATAGCCACCCCCTGGCCCATTATTTTCCTTAGTCAGATTTACAGTTGTTTGAACATGCCCTGCAGTAGTGGTGGTGGGGGGCAGTTCAATGATTCATATTTATTATTATTTAGGGGAAAAAAAATCAAGACTTCGTACACCAAGACTGATTAAAAATAAAGAGCGTTACATGAAGGGTGCCTGATCAAGAGAGCTGTGAAAGCGGCTATTTCCCACTCTTCCTAATCACTGATAAGCACAGTATTGCAGACACTCATTGTCAAATAAATGGAAGCAGAAGTATCGATTTTATAAGGGAAAGAAATACGACCTCCTTTTGAGTTCCTGATTATAAAATGAAGCCCCTTTTCATGGTTGGAATTCCTAATTTAGACACTTACTGTCACATTGGCTTTCAACGCCTACACTCTATCCTGAAGAACACTGCGCAGACCTGCATTGCCTGCAAAGTGCTACAGCACACACACACACACACACACTCACACATGGATGATGTTGTTTCCAGATTTTTTTTATACACACATTTTAAGCTCTAAAAGATTGTTGCCTTTTTATTTTATTTTATTTTATTTTTAGCTGGAAAAGGCATTACTCATTGAGCTGTGTGTCTGAAAGAGAAAAATGCTGTTCTGGTAGTCCTATCAGCTCCGGTGTTATTTTAAACTGCTGCTATGTAGAGATTTACACTTAGGGCTGTTTGGCCTCTGTCAAGACATAGTATTTGAATTATAATCTGTAAAATGCAGATCTGTTCAGGGACTTTGGTCACTGAATGCATGCGTTGGTGTGTTATGCAATGGTAAAGAAGGCTTTATGCTTTGGTTCAAAGAGGACTAGACAGAGAAGGCATGAAAACTCTTAACTGTCTATATGTCTGTCTGAATATCTCTGCTTATAGAACAGTGGAAGCGACTTCAGCCTAAAGCCTTTTAAAATTAACTTGACATCACTTTTATAGCTCAAAGGCTGGACCAAAAAAAAAAAAAAAAAAAAAGCACTGTCATTTGTTCTGAGAAATAACTTCTTAAAGGTTAAAGCTGAAAAAATATTTAAGTTATTTTGGTGTAACACTTTATAGAGGTAAATATAATCAAGGATGCTTTGGTTGGAAGAAAAATAAATAAATTAAGAGCTCTGGAGCACTTGTTTGAAAGGCAAAAATTCAGTAATTGAAGTCAACTGGGGGAAGATGCTATTTTTTCCATCTATCTTGTGTAAATCTTAATTTACAAGAGATATGCTAGATAAAACAACCACAATTTTTAAAAAAAATTTCAAAGACTGAAGCAAGCTCAGTTACTGCAGTTTTGGGATTTTTCCCCCTGACATTGCCTTTGGATACAGATGCTAATACAGTGATCCACTTTATGCATCCCAGGAGGGCATGTTATATGAAATGACTGCCTGAAATCTTGTACTAGTGGTGAGGCTGAGCATCAAGACTTTTCCTGTGTATCTACCCATCTATGCCTTTTCCAGACGATGGCTTTAAAAATCCCAGGAACTCACATGAATGCCCATGTTTTTGCACAGGAATTTCTCATCAGTTCATATGGTGGCCCCTGCAAAGACAAGCAGGGGCATTTGGGAGTCTATGTTCCATCTGGAACAAATGATCATTTGTGCTTTTAAAGCTGTGGCTATAATTTATCATGATTACTTTTCACATTTAAGAGAAAAAGAAATAATGTGATGACAGCTGCTTCCAGATTATCAGATTAGATTCTGTGTGATGCTGTTTACTGCAGGCAGAAGATGAGGGAGAGGAAAGGTTGGGTAGCTTGAGTCAGTATCTCAGCAATTAACATGTAGGTTGCTCAAAAACAAAGCATTTTCTGGCTTCACTTCATAGAATGATAATAGATGTACAGGAAATCCTGGTGGATGAATTAGGACATAACTATTAATAATCTATTAAATGATATTTTTAAATTGAATATTGAGAATTTGTCCATCACCAGTAACCACGTGAGGGCGCTGTTCACACAGCAACTGATAATTTTCTGGCGTTATAAAATAAAAATCACCTGCCCTTCTTTTAAAAAGGGCTTTTTACGGAAATCTTGAAAACAGCTGGCTGCAATATTGGAAGGGTTTTGTTTTCTCAATGCCTGTGGTCTTCTGCTTGCATTTCACTTCTGCTGCCATTTTTACAGGCCAAATGACATAGGATGAAGGCTGTTCGTACCCTGCTGATTTATATATTTTCCACCTATCTCCTGGTTATGTTTGGATTTAATGCTGCCCAAGACTTCTGGTGTTCAACTTTGGTGAAGGGAGTCATTTATGGATCCTATTCTGTAAGTGAAATGTTTCCCAAAAACTTTACAAACTGCACTTGGACACTGGAAAATCCAGATCCAACCAAATATAGCATATACCTGAAATTTTCCAAAAAGGACCTTAGCTGCTCTAACTTTTCACTTCTGGCTTATCAGTTTGATCATTTTTCCCATGAAAAAATAAAGGATCTTTTGAGAAAGAATCATTCTATAATGCAACTCTGCAGTTCCAAGAATGCTTTTGTTTTTCTACAGTATGATAAAAATTTTATTCAAATACGTCGGGTATTTCCAACTGATTTTCCGGGATTACAGAAAAAGGGCGAAGAAGATCAGAAATCTTTTTTTGAGTTTTTGGTACTGAACAAGGTGAGCCCAAGCCAGTTTGGTTGCCATGTCTTATGCACTTGGTTGGAGAGTTGCCTAAAATCAGAAAATGGGAGAACAGAATCGTGTGGAATCATGTACACAAAATGCACCTGCCCTCAGCATTTGGGAGAGTGGGGGATTGATGACCAGTCACTGGTTTTGTTGAATAACGTCGTGTTGCCCCTGAATGAGCAGACGGAGGGCTGCCTGACTCAGGAACTGCAAACTACTCAGGTCTGCAATCTGACCAGGGAGGCCAAAAGACCACCCAAAGAAGGTAAGTGCCCAGAGAAAGGGGGGAATGCGTGCTGGGGGCTGTGGGAGGCTTTGCATGGAAGTAAGTAACCCTTGCTGGTTCACTACTTAAACCTCCTTTAATCTGTCAACTCTGAAATGATTTGATTTGTGGTCTCCACTGTTGAAGGGCTCTTAAGCTAGGCTTAGCCTTCATAACATTAGAGACAGGCGGGTGAGATGGGCAGCTCAGCAACCTGCTCTGGAAGTCTGGGTGGAATATTCAGGAGAAGAGAGATGCAGAAATGAGAAGCCAGTTGTGTTCAGGGTTAGTAAGGAGGAAAAAGTGTGCTTTTATGTAGGCTGTAGCCTAGGAAATCTACACATGCTCTTCATGTGAAATGCATATGCAGACTTGCTTCTGATCGGGTCCAGCAAATGTCCTCTTCCCTTCCTCTCACCTGTTTCTTCCTCTCCCTGTGACTGGAGGAAACCCTCAACAGAAAGCCTCTGTGGGCTCGGAGACTGCTTATTTCTGAAGTCAAGAGAGACCATTTTCCTCCAGGTCCTTATTTTTGTGTATCGTATTTTGCACAATAAATCCCTATGTGCAGTATTTGACCAGTCAAGAGAAACACAGTGGAAGCCACAGCTCCTTGGGTCTCTGCCTCTGAAGTCACCAGCAGAAGGGAGGGGGTGCTGGCAACTACAGCAAACACAGATTCTAAACTACCCGAGTTGCTTCTTGCAAGTCTTTCTCAATACTTTCTTAGTCCTTTGTTGATACATGCAGGGAGGGAAGAAGGGAGGGAGGGAGGGAGGGAGGGAGGGAGAGAGAGAGAGAGAGAGAGAGAGAGAGAGTGAGTGACTCAGAGAGAGACTCAAAATGAGCTAAGAGAGGGGAAAAAAACAGTGCAATGGAAATGCAGAGGAACAACCCCAAGTATTACAGTGACTTGTAGCGTTGTTCACTCATCCTCAGTGGGGGAGCTAGCAGAAGATTTAAGATTGTGGGTTATTTTTTCAATAATGTAGGAAAACGTGGCATATTTTGAGAAAATGACTTTTGCTTGGAAGGTTAATGGCTATGCTCCTTTCGATAGAGGACAGAGCCAGTATATATTCTTTCTTATCCCCCCAGCCCTGCAACCAGTGAGTGTGTTGATTTCTTATGCAGGAAATGTTTTCTGATTGCCACAAAGATCCCAGTCTGTGGAAAGGGACAGCCAAGCTCCAGAGCCTCTTTCCTCTCCCTCCCCCAACAGAAGTTGTCTTTGTGGCCAATATAAAATTGACACGTTGTTGGAGAATTTTCTTTAATGGTAGCCAAGGCTTTGTAGGAAAGTGGAGCCAGCGAGGGGAAAGGGGAGGGGCAGAGGAGCCTCTTAATGCTGTTTCTCTGCTGGCTGCAATTTGGGGGATGGGAATTATGGAAAATCATTGGCACAAGGAAAAAAATAGAAAGTAAGTGCAGGATAATGGCAAGGAGAAGGGGTAGAATCTTTTGGGATTTCCACAGGTCAGTGTTTCCCTAACAGCTGTGACTGAAGAAAACAAAGTAGTTTTAAATTACAGGAGTTCTTTTCTCTAGTAAAAAATCCCAGAGAAGCACTTACAACTGCAGGGATGGTATTTAACACCATTTAAAACTAATTAGTGTCCCCTAGAATAAAAACTACAGTACACACAGAAACTGGGTTGCTACAGGCTCACTGAAACTGTGAACGCCAGAAAAGAAGCTTCCTGTGTCTTCCTGTTGTTTAATTGGTAAATGTTTAAATGATAAATGTATCTTTTTTATTGTTCAAATTTGATAATCAATTTCACTCCGATCAGATTGAAAGCAGAAAATTCATCTAGTTTAGTAGCCTGTTTTCAATAAAAGTAGCCAGAGAAAAGTTGTGAGCTCATTATGCATGGTTTTCAGAGGTGTTGCCGTGGCAAGCATGAGATGTGGGTGAAGACAGTGCTGGGTTAGTCAGAGACTACATGAGATGAGTTGTAGGCATTGTAGTATAAACCATGTGTAAAATATATACTGTTGCTGCCAACCAGATGTAAAAATAAGAAGAAAATACTTGCATGTTCAAATACATGCATATGTTGAAATTTTATGTTCATGTTTCAGTTTATATAGCAGGGAATTTTTATGCTATATCAATAATAGGGAATTTTTTATGGTATATCAATAAATCTGCACAGCTATATTTTTTTGTAGTCTAAATTTATGCTTTCTAATTGTCTAAATTCCTGGAGTTAGAAAGTCAAGGATAAGTAGTTCCCTCTGACACATTGTAGTTGATATATTTATAAGTAATTCTTTAAAATATATATGTTAGTCTTCCTTATCTTATTCAAAGAAGGTCTGTTTGTTTAAGATGCATTGTAGAAAAAGAAAGTGAAAATTTAGACTCTTAATTTTGTACCATTCATGGAAAGAATATTAACTCTTAAATATTTTATATAAGTGACATAAATTACTATGCTAAGAATGATTAATATTATTTCTAGTAAACCACATAACTACATGCAGAGATTCAGGTTAACAAATACATACTAAATTGGTGCCCATTTCCAATTCAAAGTTTCTTCATTTTATGCAATAATTTGTAATTCTAGTTTATAAGATAAAAAGTTTTAACATTTTCACCTATACTTTGATTATTTGATGGTCATGCTTTCTATGGAAGAAAATATTCAACTCTGCTGAAGATGTTAAGAGAATTAATACCACATGATCCCCACCACATTCATTGTGAACCCAGTGACTAACAATGGTCTTGAGCAGATCTACCTAGATTGCATCATAGAAGTAGCAAATTTGTCAAGGGATTTTTCCACACTTGGTAGACACAACTCCAGATGGTTTTGGATGGTACTGATATTCATGATGAAAGTATGACAATTGCCGGCTGTTGAGAACATGCCATCTTTGATTATAAGAATGGAGTTTACACCAAGGAAAGAGTAGGCTATCTACAGTGGACGTCTGCTCTAAGAGAGGATTTTTAAAAATACATGTTCGCCAACATGCAGAAATTATTACCCTTTCTTGTAGTTCCAACCATTGAAAACCACGATACACAGAACATTTCTTGCACTGGTGCTTCAATGAATGTCGCATCTGAGTACATTTAAGAACATTCTAACCAAAGTTCTATTTGACATAGTTGGGGATGACATCTACTTACAGAAAGTTAGCTATCTTTCACTCCTGCATTTTTGTTTTGGAATCATGAGACTATATTTTTAAATGACTTTAAAAATAGTGATTTGACAGTTTAGACAATATTTGGTTTCTAAAAGTATATATCATACATACACTTAACATTGGTATTCACCTGATTTTTGGATGAAATTCAGGAAATAGACTAGCAGCTATTTACAAAATCATTTTTATATTTTGAGTACTATACTTTATTACTGAAGATGACTCTGGAATGGAGTTGGGATGAGTATTTGGCATGAGATGTTATATCAGTACTTCATTTAAAATGACAATTTAAAACAGTTTGGACAGAAGAATTCCACACCAGAATGGCCAAGTCATATAAGAAGTCTTAAAGGAATCCTTGTTTGCTGCTGACATCAATGGCTCTACTTATGTGAAGGGAAGTCAGGATGCCTGTATAGGTTCCAGGAAATCTGCACACACTCACCCATTTGTCTTTCTAGACTGGCTATGCTAATCCTGAGTATTCCAGGTCCCAAGGGAAGAGTCACTTTTTGACTGGATAAACTCTAGACTCCAGCTCGTGTTGTGTGTGTGTGTGTGTGTGTGTGTGTGTTTCCCACATATTTATAATTGGAGTGATGATTTTTCTTTTGTCCTATTTACCTTTCCATTACCCTTTGACCTAGCCTCCATCTTCCTTCTTGTATTCCTTGAATCTTGAGTCTTTTGTGACATATTGTTATCACTGAACTTTCTTCAGCAGAAGATACAGTGAACCCATCTTTCTTTAAGTAAACATGCTGAAGTTTGCCCAGTCTTGGCCCAGGTTGCTGAATCCTGCAGTCCTTTGCAAATACTGGAATTTTGTTCTAGCACTTAACTGCCTTGCCATATGATTCTTCCAATTATATTTTTTTGAGTTGGATAAAAAGACTGGGGCTTTGAAATTGTAGCTCAGTCTTAACATAATCTTGGTGACTACATGTTGGAATGAACATTAAGTGAATAAAGTTCTAAAAAGGAAAGATTAATGTATTAAATGCAGTCAAAATTACTGGTGAATCACTTTGGAAAAGCAGTCACCTTTTACTTTCTTTTCTATGACAAGATGAATACCATTCATAACCTTTCCTGTTTCATTAATGAATTGTTGATGTCAGAGACTGATCTCCAAGTTGTTTTAATGATTCTCTGAAAAGAACAAGAGGAATACAAGCACGTGGTATTATCATTTCACCATATTTATTTGGACATATGAATGAGAAGCATAACTTGTTAGATATTTTCATTTGGAAAATAATGATAATAAAATGGCTACATGTCTCTACTCATCTCTCTGTGTTTGTCTTTTACCCCTTGAACAGGTTTTGGAAATGCACAGTTTGAATATAACACTTGTGCAAAAGAGAATGTTTACTTGTATTTTAACTCTAGAGCAAGAACTATCCACATTGTAACAGCAGAATATTAACAAAAATAAAAAATGTTAGCCAAAAATGATTTTTTTCAATTTTAGAAATTTACCAATTTAAGCAATACTTCATATTATGCAGTGTTTATGAAAGAAAAGTCTTGTAGTGTAGCTTTGGAAGGAATTGGTTCATAATACTAAGAAACTTTAAAATTAATGCAGCATGCCTGCATGTCGTGCTTGCACACTTAAGGCAGGTAGTGTGTAATAAAATAGGCCTTTGTGACTGCTGCAGATAAATGAAGATTATGTTTCTTCAAAATTAAGGTAGGAATTTTATTCCCTAATAGTCAAGCTCCATGCATCTTTTAATTTACTGTGTTTCCCAGTTTAAGGGATTATATTGTTAGTCTTTTTTGAGTAGTTATTTTGTAAAATACTGTGTCCTTTAGAACTAACACAGTATGTATTGTCTATAAAAATCAATGGGCTCTTGAATCAAGAATTAGTGTAATTAAAAAATAAATTTTTATAGAGTTTGGAGATAGCTCAGTCAGTAATATATTTGCCACATATGACCTGAATGAAATTCTTATGAAATCCTAATTAAAAGCTAGATTGGGGGGGGTGTAAATAAAAAAACTGTGGAAGTGGAGAGCTAAGAATATCTAGCCTACCTAGTAAGTTACATGCCAATGAGAAATGTCCTGTCAAAAAGATAAAAAGATGGATGACTGTCTTGATGAATAACATCTGAAGTTGAACTCTGGAACCCACATGCACATATACACATGTACCTCCTCCAAATAATTACACACATTCTCTCTCTGTCTCTGTCTCTCTTCCCCCCCCTCTCTCTCACACACACATACGCACACACTTCTTTTTAAAAATAGCATGGGCTGGGCTTTCAGATTATGAATCCAAAAGATCATGAAACTACTTTTGATCTGTCCTTTGACATAAAAATGATATCACTAATATATTTTTTTATTTCTCTCTATAGTTGTAATACTTGGTATTGCTTATTTCTCAGGTTATAAAAATTATATTGACTATAATAAGTAAAGAGTTTAATGATTAGATATTTTAGTTTCTGTCAATACATGTGAAAAGTTCTCATTTCAGTTTCCTAATGTATTCATTTAATATATCAGAGGTATATTTTCTTTATTTAACATCAGAGATATATTCAGATTTCTAGATGTGTCACTTCATTGAAATAACAGCAGTAATTTGGTGTGCATGGACCTGAATTTGCAGAATGACTCAGCCACCTTTGACAAGTAACTAAACTTGACTCATTAATAAGCTGGGAATTACACCTGTGGTAATGGAATTATATTCAATGAGATAGTACCTATAAATACTTAGCACCTTTATCATGTTATGTTAGAACACTGACAAGTGTTAGTATTTTTTTTTCTCTCTCAAACTTCTCCTTTTGGTGGTTCAAA
Source organism: Sigmodon hispidus (assembly GCA_004025045.1). NCBI lineage: Eukaryota > Metazoa > Chordata > Mammalia > Rodentia > Cricetidae > Sigmodon > Sigmodon hispidus. The sequence continues at coordinate 148,831 of PVIH01003861.1, forward strand.
ACAGTGGGGGTATTTTTTGTTGTTTTTGTTGAAGCTCACATAGTTAAGAAATTTGTGATTGTTGTAAAGTATTCTTCTAGTGTGATTAACACATTTTATGGTATTTTTATAATTGTGCATATTAATAGACATGATAATTTAGCTTCAAGATAAAGCTAACACCCAATGTTAAACTGAATCTTTCTAGTGGTCATTATATTTTCATTGCTGGTGCTGCTTTTTGTCTTTTAACTTTCCACTGAGAAGGCTGTACTACACTTTTTCTTCTTGCTAGAAAGATGGAGAGTAGAAACAAGGAAAAGTGTAGTGATTACACTTTATATGTTAGGCAGGATGCAGCTGGGGCATCAGCTGCCATCTTGCTTTGTGTGTGTGTGTGTGTGTGTGTGTGTATATGTGTGTGTCTGTAAAACAATAATACCATAGGTTTATAAATATTCTTTCTTTAGCTTATTTATTGATGTGCAAATATTTATTTTTAAGACTAGGTATATGCTGAGTACTTGGCTCTAATGTGTTGTGAAAATCTTTCTTAGTGAATGAAACTCTGTAATAAAAATGAAAAACAACTCAAACAGTAAGAAATTCTGGTGGGACTTTTAAGAAAATTTTCTGTTATTTCTATGTGAATATGGTTGAAATTATGAATAAGCAAAACATAATTCGAACAATTGCTATGAATTAGAATGTATAATATATATATAGCAGGGTAGTTTCTGTCCTTTATGATAAATGGTCCATTAACATGTACAGCATGGAAGACTTACAAACTGCATTTTAAGTGAAATAATTTTTCACTGGGACACATTTTCATTAAGGTTTAAAATCTGCTTGTATTAAAATTGTTCTTTACAACCGCAGTAGTTTTGATTATTGAGTAGAGTTCTATTTATATAACATCAGCATGTGGTATACTGTTTATCTTTAAATTTTTGTTGTTATACATTCATTTAAAAGATTCTCTTTAAGTCATGGAGTTTTTTGAAATTCCTTAAAAATCTTATTCCCTAAATAATCATAGGAAATTGGTAACAGTTTAGATTGTGATTTAATTATTTGAACTTGTCTATGTATTTAGGGCATTTAATAAAGGACCATTCAGCCTCATGAATGTGGGTACATTTTGAATAATAAGAAGAAAAGACAGCATTTTTAGATTTCTGTATTGATGAAGGCATGACTAATACTTCAAATAGATCAACCTAGTGGTGTATGACTCATCTCAGCCTGGAAAGCTGTCCTTTGGAAATCTTTGCTTATAGGCAACCAAGCTATTTAAGTTAAATTGTTTCCAAGTATTTTAAACTTTGCTGCATTATACAAAATGAAGATTATATTTGGAGGTTTAGCTTGCAAAGGAGTTCTCTTCAAATGCCAAGGGTTTCTCTTTCAACCCTGTTTTAAATCATTTAGAAGGAAAGTATGGCTTCTATGGCATTTCTTTCACTGAAACATGACCAGTTTTAATAGGACAATGATTCCCCCACTTCAACCTCTTACCTATTCTAATTGTTAAGAAAATAAGATGGATTGTTTTAGTATTGATTTGAAGATTTTCAACTTTTTTAAAAGCAAAATTATAAAATGTTGTCTGTATAATCCCATACATGTGCTTCATTCACATCTTTAAGTTGTGACCCAAGAGTTATCATTATCAGAGTATAACCCAGCTTCTTTGTAGTTAAAGAACATTCATCTTCAGTTAGTAAAAACAGTTAACCAAATAACAAATGCATAGGAAATATAACATTTTAAACTAGTTGAATAAATGGAAGTTTTCTCATAGATCCTAAGTATTTGCTGTCATCTCCCCACTCCAGTTTAGCACCAATTACAGTCATCTGGAAGACGAAATCTCAGCTGAGGAAAGGTCTCAATCAGGTTGGCTGGTAGGCACATCTGTGGGGGCATTCTCTTGGTTAATGGTTTATATGTGAGGGCCCAGCCTGCTGAGGCGGTGTGTCCACCACTGGACAGGTGGCCCTAGGTATATAAGAAAGCAAGCTGAACCAGCCGTATACAGCAAGCCCAAATGCAATGCCTCTTGTAGTAGTCTGTCTCCAGACTTCTGCTTGATTCTCTCCCTTGACTTCCCTCAGTGATGAACTGTTTCCTGGAAGTTTAGGAAGAAATATGCCCTTTCCTCCTCAAAGTTACATCTTGACAGTGTTTTATCACAGCAACACAGAAAGCAAAGTAGAACACTGTCATTTAGTTTTGCATTTGAAATTATTTTATAAAACAGAAGGTAAACAGTGTTGTATTATGTAAAATGAAATAACTGACTTGGTGGCATAATCCTAAAATATAATCTTTCCAGACTTTTTATTTTTAGATCATAGGTTTCTTTGGTAACTAAAAGTTGTTTGGAAAATTATAACAAAACTTGAGCATGGAAATGCTATCTAGAATGCCAATGGGACAAGATTACAATGCTTTAAATACATGTAGACATTAATAGCAAAGTAAAGGTAATCCGGACTACAGCACAGAAAGCTACAAGGGTTAGAAGGCTTTTTGAAAATTAATTTTTGAGTAAGTGATAAAGTAACCTGGAAAAGTTGACCCTTCTGAAAATATTTTTCCTATATCCTGTTAAGTCCAATTTTAGAAAACAAACTGATAAACTTTGGGGGGGGGAATCCCCTCATTTGTACGCGAGCATTTCTTTTTTTTTTTTTATAGTTAAACAACTTTATTAACATAGTCAAGCAGTGATTAACATTCACATCTATTATGTCACATCATACAAATGTAAATACAAAATTACTACAGTACAATATATATTCTCTGCATGATCCAAAATATTTGGTGGCCCCAAAAAACTCTCTTTAAAATTCAGCAGCTTATCAAAAATTAAAACCGTATTCTATTTAAAA